>MU273485.1:0-206806 GCA_022160365.1 Vararia minispora EC-137
ACACTTTTTTCACAGGGAAAATGCGTGGAAAGGGCAAACATTTTCTGGCCTTTTGCAAGGACTTTTTCACGAGTAAAAAGGGGTGATTGCTGGCAGTGGGAAGAGAGGCAAGAACAACGACAAGCTGAGTCAGCGAGTCACGGGATGACTCCAACGGCAAGCGAGGGCCGTAACGGCCGTTGCCGGTGCGGCGGTGACTACATGTCGACACTTGCCACAGCTTTGCACCTCGCTCTTTCATCTACATCCACCACCATTTACTCCTCCATTCACACAACACCCGGCACATCGTCCAAACACGCATGTTCCAGCAGCCACAGGTCCAACAGCCCCCCCAAACTCCAGCCCCTTCCCGCTCTGTAGCCGCGTCCGCTCTTCGCAAAGCCGGTCTCATGGACGGCGATGCTAGGATGCACGACGCGTCCGGCAGGCAGGGCGGGAGGAAGGGTGCTAATAAGATACGCTCGCACCGCCCACGACTTGTAGACGGCATTAAGGACTCTGGAGCCGCTGCTCGCAACTCGGTAAATTTACTTTCCTTCCCCTGGACCACCTGTCCACATCTCGCACATTCTGCCCCGTGACATGTACACTGTCCCCACCGTCTTGTTTTCGCCTTGTAATCACAAAACATGCGACTCACGTATTTCATCGCGTCCGTCTGTCCGTCTCTACGTGCTTGTTCATCAAGGTGGCCGCACGTCTCGCAGCTGTGGCAGCCGCGAGGGGCGAGACTTTACACATTCGTGGTGCAGCGCAGCCTGGGCCGTCTGGGTCACTTGCTGCGGCTCGTACGCGAAGAAATGCCCTCTCGCTCAATGGCACGAAGACGGGCGCGGGCGCGAGAGTTGTAGGGAAGCCCATCGAAGTCTGGCGTCAGTTCGTACAAAAGCGGTGGAACCCTGAGATACGTTTTTTGAACCTTGAGGTGTGTGACTGTCTTTCACTTTTTGACCCATGCGCTGAGCCTCGTCGTAGCGAATGTCCGAGGATGAGCTCCTCAGCCGTGCACGATTACTACCGCCCGGAATGCCAGGCTCGTCGGGGAAAGAGGCCGCGGTTATCTTCAAACTGGCGTCTCAGCTGAAACCTCCGGTAGGTCGTCCATATCTTCTAGTTTTCGATGGGGGAGTGAGGCGGCTGGGTTTGCGCCGAGTGCTGTTGTTAGGGCAGTGGTTGTACGCTCCGGTTCACACACGAGGATGTTTACGGCGCGTTCAGCACCATAGTCGGAGCATTCTGTGGGAATCATTTGCCACTCCTGCGTTGGTCACTCCTTTTACTATCGACTTTTGTGATGGCAAGTTGTGTGCCGTGCACTGGCCTGTTTGAGTTAGTGCATCCGAATAGTACAAGCGGCGAGCTGCTACTGCTAGGTGTCCCCCCCCACCCAACCCACATTCGTCCCCTGTTGTTTCATGAATAAACCAGCTGACCCGCGCCTATCTCTACAGGTGCGGACGCTGTCGCTGGCGAATAATCAGCTGACGAATCTTGCGGCAATATCTACCCTCGCGCATTACCTACCCAATCTTGCCAACCTTTCCCTTGAGAACAACAACATTCGTCACTGGCGAGATCTGGACGCAATATCCGCTATTTCTGACAGGAAGGATAAACTGTCAAAACTGCGAGAGCTGATTTTGTTGGGCAACCCCATCCGGAATGAGGAATATCAGAAGGGACGAGGGGACAACTATAAGAAGTACGTTGTCTTTCACTCATAGCGAAACCAGCTTGACCGATAGCTTTGTAGCTTCATCATACGACGCTTTCCGACGCTGGAGATGTTAGACCAGGAAGCAGTGGCGAAGATTGCTTTCGACAGTCCCGAAGCCTCCGCCTCGTCAGCGCCTCATGTTGGCCCGATGCCACCTTCGAAGACCTTTCCTTCTGAAATGATGCCTTCATTTGTCACCGGTGTTGACAACGCATTGATTACGGGCTTCCTCGGAAGGTGCGTGTCTCCTGGTTCTTCTGTCGGGCTTCTTGAACAAGGACGCCTGTAGGTATTTCCCCCTGTATGACACGAACCGCGCTGCACTTCGGGAAGTCTACCACGAATCCGCCACGTTTTCTCTACAAGCCAACACATCCATTCCCTCTCGCGCTCGAATAGAAGGCTTCCAATATAAGATGCCAAATCAGCGAAATCTTGAGTGGGCAAAGTATTTCCCACATTCGCGCAACCTCTCGCGTATCGCTGGTCAGCTTGAGAAGGTCAAGAAAATGATCCACACTGGCCGGGACGCGGTGATCACGGCTATGCAGACGCTGCCTAAAACGAAGCACGAAGTTGCGGGTTCGCCAGAGAAGTTCTGCATCGACGCGTGGCCAGTAAACGAAGATAGCGGGCGCGTGACGCTCTTCCTCTCGATCCACGGCCAGTTTATCGAAGGTGTGTTCTCTTGACGTATGCAATACTATATTTACGGACATATCGCGCTAGAACCCGCGAACGGCATCCGTTCCTTTGATAGATCTCTAGTTATCGCGCCTGCCCTAGACGGCTCACTGTATGTCCTGCCGGTATTTTAGATCCCATCATCCACGTTGTTCACATGCGCCTTGATTAGTGCGAAGATGGCGGGCTGGGACGTGGAAGTACTCAGTGACCAGCTTGTTATTCGGGCTTACTCAAGCCATGAATCGTGGAAGCCGGGCCCACTCCTTGTCCAAGCTGCGGACCCGTCAGCAGCCGTGCCCGCCGTGCCCGCACTACCGCCAGCGTTGCAGGCGCAGCTCAGCGCAATCGTGAGCTTCTTTCTTATTCTGCTCTCTCGAACAATCAATTAAACATGTCGCTTTCTAGCCGGAGCCTCAGCGGACGATGGTGGGCCGTGTCGTCGAGCGCACACGGTTAAATGTCCAGTTTGCCGTTGACTGCCTGCAGAACAACGGCTGGAATTTTGACGTCGCCGTCGCAAATTTTGAGCAAGTCAAAGTGCGTCTGCATTCCGTTTTCGCCCGGTGCGAGCACGAGGTCTGATCGCGCGTTTGTTTTACAGGGCACGTTGGGGCCCGAGGCCTTCCTCTGAAATTTGTCGCGCACTGCCACCTGCCTCATGATGTCTATCGCCCCACGTGTTTCCATCGGACACTGCAGTATCGCATCCCATCTCCGGTTTCAACCATCATCGCACCCGCCCTGTCGCACGTACAGTAGCATGCCGCCATCCCTTACAAACATAGCACTGGTTATAATAACTCCTGCATTTATCCGTACCTACATGCATCTAGCAATGAAAGCAACGCATTCCCGTCGTTGAACAGGGACGTACTCCTTGGACCGCATGACGGAGGGGTCAGACCGTCTGGTGACAACCCACGATTACATCGGCGCCCTAATCAATAGCAGGATTGAGTTGGTCAGGTCTGCACGTGAGCAGCGCGTGAGCCAGTGATGGCTCCTGGACTTTCCTCACAAGGAAGAAGGCTGATATATGTGATGTTGTTATTAGTAGCAAATTTGGATACGAACATCAGGGCAGTCACACGCCGAATGAGTTCCGACAGTCAAGAGGACAAGCAAGGGATGGGACTGACGTTGGGGGTCCACAGGCGTGGGAACCATTATGCAGTTGCTTGTGGAAGAGACAACATGAAATTCTCGACAAGCTAAAGCGACTTGTGTTTGCACGACGACTGAGACAGCGAGCGCGCTAGGTTTTAAAGGTTTGCCCCGTGTAGGGCTTATTCGAAGGGAATATTGATGACGAGCGGTACGCCTGCCTCGTGTCCGCGCTTGACGAGTTAAAACCGACCTAGGATCGTGGACTCGGTGTCTGTCACTTTCTCCTTCCACTCAGCCCACACCGAAAGCACTGTCTATTCCCCCTTTTATCTTTTTTTTGCGTGCGTCCCCGTGAACTCCGTGATTTACAGCGTTTGCTGATCAGCTTCCTTTCAGCCAGCTGTTGTATCCTTACCTTACTCTTTCCCCGCTTCCTGTCTGGTCACCATTTACATCTTTTGCTACTATGACTCACCCCGAACGTGATGCTCCTCAACACCCGTCCGCCGATGCTGCCTTCATCAACGCCGTGATACGCGGCGACGAACACGGCGTCCGCGCCGGGCTCGAGTCTGGCGCGGATGTGAACGCGACGGACGCCACAGGCAGGTCGTCCCTCGCGTGCGCCTTCACCGGTGCGGAGTGCGTGTCCCTCCAACTCTGGCGACGCGTCTTAATTGACACCGCGTCCAGCTGGGAGACTGCAGACGCGTCCGACGCGTCATTCATGAACCCCGCGCGCCTTGCCGTCATCCAGCTCCTCGTTACGCATCCGCACATCTCGCTCTACACGCTCAACGCGCCGCAAGACGAACTGCGTGGTGTGACACCACTCGGAGTCGCTGCGTGGTTGAACGCCGCTGAGGCCGTCAGGATCTGCTTAGACGCCGGGGCCGGCCTCTTTGCCATCGACTCGCCGGACGCGCATAATGCGACGGCCCTGATGTGTATGTCCTTCCATGCCCGGTTAGACAGCTTTATGACATATAATACACTAACAGACGCGTCGCGCGACGGGCGGATTGAGTTGGTGGAAACTTTGGTGCGTGGTCTTCCCAGGCTCTCGAACAGGAACTGACAGGCCACTTCAAATTAGCTTGCCCACGGTGCGCGCCCCGATACACGTGATGTTACGTTTCGCTCGGCGCTGCAGTACGCGCTTCCGCACGCTGTTGCCCTTTGGCTATGCGAGAACGCGGTGCGTAATGTACGAACACGCGAGTTCTTGGTGCGTGCGTTTATTGCTCCCGCGCCACAGCCGCTTACTGTGGCTCATGACAGTCCGGGAATCCCCGCCGGCTCGCTTTTCCTCCGGACGCTCTCTCCTCTGTTGCCCCTTCTGCTTCCAGTGCATCATCATCTCAACCTACTCCGCCGTCGCACCTCCTCTCACGCACCAGCACTCTTTCATCAACTTCCGACATTGTAAAATGCGTCATCTCATCTGATATTCAAGCTCTCCGTACGCTCTTGTTCCCCCCTCACATCAATAACGTCAACACGCCTGACTGGCTCTACCTACTTAACCGCGCGGACAAGGATGACTGGGCCCCGGTGCACTATTGTTGCTCCGTCCGGCACCCATCTATCGAGGTTCTCGATGCTCTCTTTCTCGGCGGTGCGGATATAAATCTGCTCTCACAAACCGGTGACTGCACACCGCTGCACTGTCTCGCGCGCAAACGCCGCGGAACGGACTCATTGCGGGACACCGAGACCAATGCACAACTCTACGCCTTTGTCACCCACCTCGTGCGCGACCTTGGCGTGCCACTCGCTTGGAGAAACTCAGCGGGTGACACCTGCATGCATGTGGCCGCGGAGCATGGCGACAGCGCAGAGGTGCTTCGTGCGCTGCTTGACTGTGACGTCGATAGAACAGTGAGGGAGATTAGGAACTCGCGAGGGTAAGGTACCCACTTCTATGCGGCAAGCATGGTTCTGACGGTATATCAGGCTTACCGCGCTTGACGTCGCAAAGCCCGAGTTCCGCGCTGTCTTTGGCGTCCAGGCAGAATCGTTACGACCCGGTTCATCCGCATCGCATCTGACCGTCACGCCTCTCCGCCTTCGACATGCCACCTCAACGCCGTCCATACGTTCAGACAAGTCGGCCTCGTTATTGCCCCTTCCCACCGCCTCACCAGTCTTTGCGCCCGAGATTTTCTCGCCCATCGATGACGAACTTTCGTCCACCCCGCTAACGCCGACGCTTCTTGCGCTCCGCTGGATATCCAACGAGCTCGCCCTCTGTGCGGAGACGAACACAACAGACCTTGACCACCTCGAGGCACGCCTCCGGGATGCACAAGATCGCGCGCAGAGCGCCTTTGCGCACTTCCTGGCGCGCATCCAGGAAGTTACCGAGCGGCTCGCGCGAGCGAATACCCGCTGGACCGAAAGTGATACTCTCCTGGACGCGCTTCAGCAAGCGGTCGAAGAGAAGCTTACTGTGACCGCTCCTCCCGTACCGGAGTTTGTTGGCCGTGCGCGCAGCGGCACGACATTCTCTGGCGACTCGCAGCTCACCGCCGTCTCACTCTCGCTCCTTGCAGGGGAGTGTGAGGGTGAGCCCCCGAGCACACACTGTTTCCCGGCTCTCTCAACGCCCACGACAGACGGATCGTGGCCGCCCTCGGCGGATAGTACGCGGCCATCGACGCCGTACGGCCGGCTCAAAGCGCATAAAAGCATGAGCGATCTCGCCTGCAAAGAGAAGGCTCTCCCGCCATCGCCCACGCCGTCGGATCCGGATGCCAGCGCGCCTCTCCCGGCCGCGCGTGCGCGGGCCGGAACTCTCGTCGGTGTTGTACGGCCGCCGAATCAGGTGGACAAAGGCACGCTCAGCACGAAGCGGCTCAAGGCGTGGCTACGCAAGAAGCTCCTCCCTGAACGCGCGCTGCCCCCGAAGCCCTCTGAGGAGCCGCGGCCCTCGCTTAGCACCCTCTGCGAGGAGCGTGAGGACCCGCCGCCGGCATTACGCATGCTTGGCGTCGTGCAGCGCGACCTTGCGCGCATGGATGACTGCGTGTCCAGTGCCGATAAGCGGCTTGCGTCGGCTGCGCGAGCGGTCGCGCGGGCGGAGCGACTTACGAAGAAGGCGCTCAATCGGCGGGCAGCGTGGCTAAGGGAGCGGAGGCTCGCACAGCATGTCGACGTGGGCCTACACGCTCTCATGGCCATGGACTGGGAGAACGGCACGCGCCCGTCGCCGCTGCGTCTTGAGATCCCGTCCGTCTCGAGCGTCTCGTCTGCGTCGTCGCCGGTGGACACGACGCCGACAACGCCACTGGCTCACGTGCCGGAGGCGGAAGACGACACGGTGCTGCTGGAGCGCATTGTGTGGTGGAAGATCCACGAGCGCATCGAGAACGCGGAGGACGAGGCGGAACGGATCGAGGTCTGGCTCCGGACAGTCGGCGACGTCTTACACGGCGTCCAGGCGCGTGAGGGCCTCTCTGTCCCCTTATGATCCCGCGGCCGCGGTCTAACACCACGACGCGCCGTTCAGGCGCTGTAAAATACATTCTTGACGAAAGGGTCAGCGCTCAGGTTTGATTGTGCATACTTCTTGCTGTACATAGTCATACTTTTTAGTTGTACATACTTAACTGTATCTATAGTCACGAATGTCGCTGCTTGCAGCTATTGATGATCAAATGACACAATTTGGTAATTCTGCGGGTGCTATCTGGTGGCTAGAAAAGCGGAAACTGTATTGCGCAATTCGGGGAAACACTTCTCTCATGGTTCGCCGACCCGCATGGCCTCAGATGTCAGCTCACGCGCGAGCTGTTGTGTCACGGGTGTCATTTTGACGGGCGATGGGCGTTACTCGTGACAGTCGCGAAAGGAACACGTTCCGTGACTCAACGCCTCTTTTCAATTCTCCCTTCTTGCAGTCGTCAACTCTTAGCTTTTGCGCTCAGAAATATTTACGGTATGTCTTGATAGGTAGCACTATGTCAAAATCTATTTTTTTGGCTTATGAACGCGAGCGAGGTAAAATAGAGGCGCTTTGGTCAAAGAACGACCGAAACCCTGTATGGTCTGCCCCGTTGGATCCTGTACAGCGGTATATACCCTCACAGAGTCAGACCCCCAACCATCGGACATGGTACCGGAATGCTTAGAATTCATGCATAAACCGAGAAGAATAAAGTATGTATCCAAGTGTAGGCAGTTAGCTGCACCGTCCTGTAGTGTCCAAACGGCTGTTTTACAAGCACTGTACACACATACCACCAGCCTAAGCCTACACGCCCCTTCCCCAACCTACACGCCGCCTCTCGTCCCACGTCCCCTACCTGCCGTCCTTCCCCCCGCCGTTCTGCTGCGGCTGATACATATACTGGTGCGTCTGCGTAGGGCCCTTCCCGAACGTGCGCGCGTAGTAACCGCTCGGCTCGCGCGGCGAGCTGACGATGACGGGCGACGTCGCGGCCGGGAGCGTCGGCATCGGCCAAGGCATGGAGCTGGAGACCTGCACGGGTACGGGCGTCTGCGCGTGCCGGACGGCGGGCGAGGGGTGCGCCGTCGAGGGAGTCGTCGTGCTGATGGACGGCGAGGGCATAGTCGGCGGTGGTTGAGGTGCGCGCTGCTGTTGCGGCTGCGATTGTTGCGGCTGCAGCTGAGACTGGTGTTGAGACTGCTGATGCTGCTGGGGCTGCGATTGGTGCTGTGTCTGCGGCGTATGCTGTGCCTGGTGATGCTGCACATGGGCATGCTCAGTCACAGGCGTCGGTGGATCCTCCCGCTTTCGCTTTGCCGGCCTCGTCGAGCTCTCCTTGAGCCCCAGCGACGTCGCCTTGAGCAATATCTGATGCCTGGAAACGCATCCGAGCTTCAGTCCCGGATATGGAAACGTAGATGATGCGACGCACCGTGTGCGCGAGTTCCCCCACTGCGTGACGACCCAGTCCCAGTTGTGCTCTTTGGCGGGATTCGTCGCTCGGCTGCCCTCTGCCAGCCTCTTCAGCTTGTCAATCTCGTCCTCGCCCCACGTCCCCGACGCCCCGCCCGCAGAGTTGTTCATACCTCCCGAAGACGATGGACCAGACGGTGGCGGTGGTGGCTGGGGAGGGCCAGCGGCTGGTGCTGGCGCCGGCGCGGGGTGAGGTGCTGGCGCTGGCGCAGGTACGGGCGCCGGCGCTGTTGCGGATGCTTGCGCAGGTGCGGGTGCAGGTGCGGGTGCGGGTGCCAGCGCAATAGCAGGAGCGGAAACGGAGGTGGGCGTGTGTGCGGGGGCGTGGGCCGTCGACGCAGCCGACTGCTGTGGCGGCGCAGACGTGGACATGGGGCTGCCTTGGTACGAAGCTGTAGGTTGCGGTGGGGTCGGAGCGTAGTAGCCGTAGTAGTAAGGCGCATTGCCATAGCTGTACGCGCGGGCGGCAGGATACGAGTACACGGCGGAAGCGGGCGGCTGGAGCGGCAGAGCGAACGACGACGGGTTAGAGATGACCTGGCCAGGCGGAGCTGGCGGCGGAGGCGGCGCTGCGGCGGGAGTAGGTTGGGTCGCAGGGAACGGGTTGTAGAGCGATGGAACGGGAGGCGGCGCTTGACCTACAAGCGCTGCGGGGTTCGCAAGCTGCACCGCGGGGAACGGCACCTCAGCGCTGGAAGCCGAAAGCGAGACGTTCAGAGGGTACACACCAGCTGGTCGCAGATGCGCTTCGCCTCGCCGAGCATGGCGAGCGGGTCAAGCTTGCTGCCTGGGCCGGACTGGTACGATTGCGCAATGACCTGAGGAGGAGTCTGTTTCTGAAACGAGTAGAAACGCGTCAACATCGACGCGTGCGAGACGGAGTGATGATGGCGGACGGACGCACCACGAGCTCCTCCGCGGCGCCGTAGAACTCTGAGCAGAGGTTGAGCACGCGCCATTGGAACTCGTAGTACTGCTGGTTCTGGGGCGTCACGCCCGCGATCTGCGGTGCGGTGTTGGGTGCGGGAGCGAACTTGGCGGTGCTGGTGGACGCTTGCGTCACAGACTCGCGCGGCTTGCGGTTGCGCGAGCCCTTGGGCCTGCCTGGGCGGCGCTTTTCCGGCGGAGAGTCTGCGTTGTGCGCCGAGGAGGACGCGGGGTGGTGAATGAAGGCCGTCGCCTGCTGGCCGGAGGCGGAGGTCGGAGGCTGGGCAGCGGAGGAAGCGGCGGCGGAGCTGAGGCCGAGGACGAGGAGAAAGACGGAAGACGGAAAACGGAAAACGGAAAACGGAAAACGGAGAAATCAATAAGGGAATCCGGAGACGATATGCGGAAAGACAAGAAATTGTGTGGGTCGGATATATGAAGAGCTTTTATTCGGGACTTGTACGCACTTTCCGTTGCCCTCGACCGGCGTCGACGGCCCCGACGCTCCTCCGCGCCCCGTCGGCTCCGTGTACTCCAGCTCCTCCTCCACGCCCTCCTCGTCGTCCTCGTCGTCCCCGCCGCCGAGATCGTCCCGGTCTCCGCCACCCGTCCCGCCCGCGCCGTAATCCCCCGGCGCCGTCGGCGGCTGGCCGTAGCTGACATAGTCGGGCGAGCGCACGAGCGGGGGCTGGAGGGCATGGGAGAGCGAGTGATAGTGCTGCGAGCCGTCCATTATCTGCCGAACGCGCGCCGGACGCAGACTGTGCCCAAGAATTCGAATGCCGCAAACACACGGGCGGCCAGCGTATAAGCAAGCCTAACTACCCAACCTCACACCCGACTCCAGGAAACTGCTTCCTCCCTTTTTTCCACGTTACCGTCTCCTTTCCGTCCCTATCTAGTCCTGATCCGGCTCAGTTTCGACTCCGCTCACCGCTTTCGGACGTCTCGGGGACAACAAATTTACTCGCTCCGTGCCCCGGCCGAACCCTTGCGCTAACATTCCACCGCGTCATCCAGATCCTACAACTGCCGATGGGCATGCGCGCCGAGTGCCGATTCGGCCACCAGGCATTATGATCTAATATACTACGTGGAATGCAAAATCGATAAACGGACGGGGATTAGCGACGACGAGGTGCGGTGGTATCCTACAAGCAATGAGCGTATGATTGAACGGGTATGCAATGAGCGGCGGGTAACGGGTCGCGTACGCGAGCCAAAGAAAATGTAAAATGACAGCGGTGATTCCAGAGTCAGATGCCCGGTCATACATATACAGTAGTAGAACAGCCGACTAGGCGCGACACGCTAGCAAACAAACGCAAGCTCGCTCAGCCGCCGGCTCTCGTCGTCGGCGATGAACTGCACGCCATCTGCGATGCTCGACTGGCTATGCATCGTCGGCGCAAGTGGTGTCACCGGCATCGCCGACGGGGGATTCAGCCTCTTTTCCGCGCCTGCCCGGGACCGCGCAGACAGCGTGATGCCTCGCCGGAGGTCGCCCGCTGAGCGCGCCCCAGAGAGGCCGTGAGACTGCTCAGGCTCCAACGTTGCACTGCGCACGGGCTTGCTGAAGAGGAACCCGAGCGACCGCCGCTCGCCCTTGCCTCGCCCCGGCGGCCGCAACGTGGCCCCCGGCACGGGAGCAGACTGTGGCACCGGTGGGAGGTTCTTTCCAAACTCGCTTGTGCATGCCTCCGGCGACGCGGCGAGGATGCCACGTTCGTCACGTAGGATCCCTTCCTCTGCCGTCTCGATGATGATCGGGGCCATCCCTGCCGGTGGCCCACGCGTCGTCCCCCGTGCCCGCGGCGTCAGCGAATGCGATGCTGTTGACGGCGTGAGGGGTTCCGTGCTTGCGCTACAGGACGCCTCGGACGACGATGAGGGAAGGATCGGCGACGGGGGTGGCATAAGGTGCGACTGCTCTGACGTGCTCGGCGCGCGCCGGTGCGAGGATGCGTCGGAAAATGTCTGCATGATCGGCAACGGGGAGGCCGGTGCTGGCTGGTCACGCGCCACCTCAGCCGATGTACGCGCAGCTTCAACCGACGTGCGTGCGACCTCCATCGACGACCGGGTCGTGTCCACTGACGTGCGCGTCATGGGCGGCGCACGAGGCCCCCGGGGCATCGTGAACGCGGCAAGCCGATCACCCTCGCTGTCGCGTGGCCGCGGAACCCGTCGTGGCGACGGTGGGGGCGAACGTTGTAACCATTGCGCGACCTTCTCCGCAGCTTCGGTCTGCGCGGGCGCGTGGGAGGGCGACGCGTCCTCTGACTTTCGCGAACGTGTGGATCGCGGGGTCGTCCGGGTCGTTTCGGACGTCTCTTTGCGAGGACTGGCGGGCGGCGTGACGACGGCTGGCTGCGGCGATGCAGCGGGACTTGCGGGAGCGGGAGCGAGTGTATTAGTGCGGACGTTTTGACTGTCAGTGGGCTCGGATGAGTTCTTCGCCCGCCAGCTGTCTACGAGTGCGGCAGCCACGCTCGGACCTTCCGGGTCGGATTGTGGGAGTGGTACGACTCCGACGCGTCGATTCTCCTCTGCCTCGATATCCGACAGATATTTTGTCTTCCCTAACGGTCGCAGGCCTCGCGCCCGTAAGGCCTCCTCTCTTCGTGCCTTCGCTGCGAGATCGGCTTCTTGATGCGGTGCCTTTTCGCGCAAGGAGAGTTTGAGTGCTGGTCTTGCCGTGGGTTCGACGGTGTCAGGAGGTGACGTAGTGTCACGACCGGACTTGAAGTGCATCGTGATGCGCTGGAGAGCGTTGACTTTCTTTACCATTGGGCGCAGGTGGGAAGCGGCTGGTGCAGGTGGGGGTTCGAGCGGAGGAACAGAGGGCCTGCTTATACGCGCGGGCGGAAGGAGTGGGGAACTCGACGTCAGAGCAAGCCAAATCAGTGCGAGTGCGGAGTATGTGCGCACTTTTTTGTCATGTCTGCTGTTTGAACCTCGCGGGGTCTGAACAGAGGGACAGAGGTAAGAACTGAGGCTGATGGATGGAAGCACATGGGCCAAGAACGTACAACGTCGGTTCGGGTGATCCAGACCGGGTCGGTCCACCTTCTGTGGCACGAGATGAACTAGAACGAGCAAAGTCAGCAGCAAGATTGGAAGACCAGCATCGCTATGGGAGACAGGTGGTGCTGGCGGCGCAACAGGACACACCTGATTTTTCGTGGGGCTGCATGTGCGTGCGCATCTAGCGAACTTCGCCCAGACGAATCCCCCGGGACATCGCTGGGCGTCAATGGTGGTGGCGGGAGCTTTTTGTCCTTGTCGAGCCCGATACGTTGCTTCAGCCGGTGGAAAGAAGATTTCTGCTTCAACGTGGGGTTGGACATCACACGAGCGGTGGGGTAAGAAATAGACAGGCACGCTGGATTAGAGCCGGCGTAGGGTTAAGTATGTAAAAAGACCGCGTATGAAACGCAGCAGGGAGGAAAAAGCAGGGTCAGGGGAGGGAGATGCACCCGTACGCGTGAGGCACAGACAACTAATATAAAGAACTCGTGCTACCGTGACCGGTTCCGGAGATTCTCCCATGAAGAAGACACAAGAAGGCTCGTGCACCCGCGACGAGACACAGGACGGCATTTTAAGTGCCCATACTTCCGAGAAAGCAAGAAAGTCAGGATGTTAGTATGACTGATGAATGGAAGGCTTGCAGGCTAGCTGGAGGCGGGATCGTGGACGTCAGACGGTACAGACTAGTAACGGTCGGCACAGTCGGGATGATCGGAAACTGTGGAGAAACGGACACGGCCCAATGCGGAAGGCAACCATAGCATAACCCCGCAATGATCCCATCACGTTTTCGTGTCCGCTGACCCATGCCCACATGATCGACAGTCCCCCGCCTTGCACAGCGCCGGCCAATACCGGCCTCTATAAACCTTAAAAATCTCATCGACCGACAGCGTGTTTGCCCTTTGCCCTCTTTCCAGCTGCTGACGGCAGCCCGCTACTATTTCATTCATCGAGAGTCGTAGATGATGTTGAAAGCAAATGTATATCGTACAGAGTCCCTGCAAAAGAGCCACCGTCATTGATCCACCGGCCGCAGGCATCCTGGGTGTCTCATGCCGTAAATGCTTCTGTCCATTCTGTCAAACCCGGCGAGAAGCACACGAAGTATGCAGCGCCACAGTGCAGATACTCCGTCTGGATTGCAATGTCTCGCTGCAATATTGGACGACTACGAGAGGGTCGCACTTGAATAGCTTGAATCAGCGCGCAAAGTATGCATCAAAAGGCTCTGCAAATCCCCACGCGGTGAACGACGTCGAAGCTTCCCAACATCACGCAAAGCCGCTGCAGAACACATAGATCACTCAACAGCGTCTCTTCCTCCTGGAACCACTCCTAAGGAACATGCTCGAAAAGATGTCTCTGCGTGCCAGCGCCGTCGCCCACTTGATAGCCCAGGCGCAAGTCCAGACTACAGGTCCATTCCAGCACCCCTCACGACCGCCATCACTGTTCCAGCTCACGCCCATTACAATAAAGAACACGCTGGCACTGGACGGTCATTTTGGTACAGGCCCCAGGGAAACGAAGTCGTGCATTATGCCCAAGGCCGAGCAATGGACCAGCACGAACGGGCGGCCAGAAAGAAGCATTGCCGCCGGAAGAGCCGATGCCGGCGTCTCTGGAAGTCGACAAGGGCCATCACAGCGATGACGTGGAGAAGAGCAACGATCATTGCTGTAAGGAGTCACAGAAGAACACGTACACGGTGAGCCCGTAGAAGCTGTGGTCTATGGTAGTACCAAACTTGAAGACAGTCGCCTCCGTGCAGGCAGCCAGGTTGCATACCCAGAGAATGAGGTGAGCGGGAAGGGTTTGAGGGGCTCACTACATTCGATCCGATCGAATGGGGGCTGGTGCCATGGAGCGAAGGTGAAGACCTCAGACCTCAGCCTACACCATCGTAGACATGATTACAGTACCCAGGTAGAGATGGGATGATGCTTGCGATGTGGGAGAACGGGTTGCACACCTAGGATGAGCAGATATCACAGAGGTTGCATAACAGGTGCATCGCAGTCAGGTCAGTCTACGGTATGGATCGCTTTCCAATACATGCCCAATGGCGTGCGAGGTCGTATGTTCAAGTTCATGCCAGCCTGAATAGGCCTCGCAAGAGTGAAGAGATGCTGCAAGCAACATGCCACACACCATTGAGGTATTCAAGCTTCTCATATAGACTTGCTCAAAGCCGATAGCAACTATGTGCAGCATCAGTTCTTGCACGCAATGTCTTGAGGTATGCGAGTTCTGCTTTAATGGCCGTAGATGCCGTAGAGTCCATCTTGCCCTGAGAAAGGGGATGGCAGAGATGGCGCAGAGGTCTGCGCACAAGGAAAGTGGAAGACATGTGGCAAATTCGCTAGTTTTCCGAAGAAGCATCACAGAGGATAGTGAAGTATAGCCGTCGCGGGCAATGCCGGCAGGGCTGCTCGACGTTCAACGTTCAGCATTCAGACGTACCATAACGAGCGAGACCGGACGCATACGGTGTCCAGCGGCGCCGATTACAGACTTGCAAGCCGCTGTAGTGGATCTCAGTATCGGTAGCCTCTATATCCAGTCCTCAGCAGAGGTCGAGTGAGTCGCCTAATGTCCTTCGGCAGGGCAGCACCTCGAGCTGCCTATGTGCACGTAACCGAAGCTGTACCGGGTCGTCAAGTCATGAGAGTAGCGGCAAGGGCACGGAAGACAGATCCGCGTTGCGCCGTTGGTAGCGCAGCCGAACGCAGACTGACGTTTTTGGACTCAACAATTATATTCGGTTGCCCTCATGTTTCCATGTCGCACGATGTCTCGACACGACGATGACATGTGGCCTCCTCACAACTCTGAATTTCTACCAATAACCACTACCATCCGCCCTATACAGCTCTCCTCGTCACGGGAGATTGCCGTCCTGCCAACGTCAGCCTGTTTGGTAGTCACAGGTGCGCACACCTTAACGCATCCTTCGCGTACAGTATGGGCTCATTTCATCATGGGCAGCACTATTTCGCGTCTCCTCAGACACTCCATGATACCTTTGAAGGCTTTCCGTGATCAGGAAACACGTCCGTTCTGTTTGTCGTCGTTTCCCAGCTTTATGTGACGTTCTCAACGCAGAGTCTCCTCGGAGTCGAAAGCGCTCCTCTGGCGCCGCGTATGCATGCGGCATTTACCTTTCCCGCGCTCGTGCCGTGGACAAGGCTCTGGTCGAGAGCTGGAAGGGAGATATGGATGGCATACTGTTTTTTGTGGGTCAAAGTATCCGCTGAATGCTGGGGCTTTTCTGACTCGCACACAGTCGGGTCTCTTCTCGGCCGTTGTCACGGCGTTCTTGATCGAGTCGTACAAGTTTCTGCAGATAGACAACTCGGCGACTACGGTCATGCTCCTAGCGCGTACCGTTGCGGTTCTAGAAAACGCACCCGTCTCTACCATTGACGCCCCTGTGAACACCAATCCCTCCATTGTCATCTCACTCTACATCAACTGTGTTTGGTTTCTTAGTCTTATTCTAAGCCTCAATTGTGCACTGCTAGCGACACTCATTCAGCAGTGGGCGCGAGAGTATTCGCAGATTGTATCAGATGACCAGCACATGTCCAAACTTCGACAGGCAAGCATTCGCGCATACGTCGCCGAGGGCGTTGAAAAGTTTGGTGTGTCGACCATCGTCACCTGGGTCCCAATCCTCCTGCATAACGGTCTCATGCTCTTCTTCGCGGGCCTTGTCGCCTTTTTATTCACCATTCATTCCACTCTGGCTTATCTGATCCTCAGTGTACTCGCCTTGACCGCTCTCGTCTACACCGCTCTGACTTTATTACCGGCTTTCGTTTACAATTGTCCGTACAGGACCCCGTTCTCGCAACTGTTTTCTTCTCTGCGCACCAAGTTGTTCTCGTCGAAAAGCGGGCAATCCACGCGCACACATCATATAGGCGCGACACGCAGAGAAGACCCGTCATACCTGCGCCTCGGCGCGAAAATCCTTACTTCTGTCACCAACACTCTGGTCAACGAGTCAGCACTAACCGATGAAAACATCGCCCACATCTTTTTTGGAGGAGCTATGGGTTTTGATGAAGTCTGTATGAGAGCTGAGCTCTCGACCACCATTACCAGCTTATTGAGACAGTTGCGAAACGATTATGACCGAAACCGGGTTGGTTCTCCAGGAAGAAATGCCTTTTACGCACGGGGTGTGGGACTCGCAGGTTTATCTCGCCGGGCGGCGCCAGGGGCGCTGGACATCGGCGTCGGGGACCTGAATACCCACTAAAACTCCCTTATGGTGGACCCAGTCAGTTTCTGTCAAGGGGTCATCTAGTCGGATGACCCTCGACCATGTGTTTAGGACTAGCGTGCGGGGTAGGGCAAAGCGTCCTAGGGTTCGGCTGGTCATGGCGACGTCGAGTTGGAGTCGGGAGTCCATCATGGCAATCCAGCGATTTAGGACAGAATTATGGGAGTGTGTTTTATTCTGTATCACGCGTTCACAACGGAGGATCCAGATTAGGCGGGCAGACTCAGCGACGGTGATACGAAAGAGGCGTTGGGTGTTTGGGTCGTTTAGGGGGTTATCGTTGGCTGGGTCTACTAATGCGCATCCCAGTATAAGTCCAAGGGAGAGGGGTGGGAGGGCAGGTACGCGTAAGCGAAGGAAGTTTCCAACAGCATCCCAAACGGTAGCGGGGCCCGGGGCGTTACAGTGTAGAAGTATGTGGTCCCAGGACTCCATAGTAGCGCAGAACTGGCACATGGCCCGATTTTCAAACCCATGAATATGAAGCCAGTATCGGCCTATCTTGTAGCTTCGGCGCAGGACTCACCAGAGGAAATCGCTCGTCACACGGTAGAAATCGCGATTCCAAATGGATAGCCATACCTCCTCCTGCGTCGGGGTGGTTCCGTTGATGTCTGTGAGCGAGTTGCGCACGGATTCGATGCTCGGTATGGGTTGGTGGGGGGTGGTAGTGTGGCGGCGGAGGTTGATCATAGTTGTAAGCTGCGCCTGGGATAGATGGCAGAAACGGGCGCCGGAGAGTACGAGAGACGGGTTCCATGTGAGGTCGAGTTGGGTTCGTGTCAATCGCTGAAGTCGGAGCTCTCGGGCTCGCTCCGCTGCCCATATAGCGTCCTGATCCACGACGTGTGAGACGTGTACTGGGGCGGGGTGTTCGCGCAGTTGGGAGAGGAGGGGTCGCCAGAGGTTAGGGCGAGATGTGCCTGCGAGGTCCTCATCTTCCCATATTGTGAGGTCGCTCCGGACGGCGTTGAAAAGGGTGTTGTCCGTGGAAACGATATGGACAGGATGGGTGGGTAAGGAGTAGCGGATGGAGATAATGGCGCCCGCGATGTTTGCATCCGTAACGTCCCTAAGAGCTGGGTGAGTGAGGCGCAGGGCGATGTTTCGGGGGTCTGTGTCGTCTCGGTATATGAGACACACGATCCATATCGGGGCCTCCGGTAGGGAGGCGGGAGAGGGAGATGCGACGATCCAGACTTGTGTCGGCACCACGTTTTGCGCCTGTCTACGGCTTATTTGGAGAGGGGCATGGCATATATGTTCCTTAGTCGTATATATGCGTAGTGCTTCCGTGACACTGTTGGCGGAGGGTAGGGACGTATCGAAAGTAATTGTGGGCGGGGCGGGGGGGCCTGCGTCGTTGGCATTAGGGGCGGGTTGATCGCCGGGGGCGGCGGGGGGGTTAGGGATCATTGGGATTGGGTTCCATTTGGTATTTCGTATGCGTTGAAGGAGTTCGTTGGCAATACGTACACATTGTACAGGATATGGGCAGTTAGTCGGGAGTGCGCGGTCCAGATTACATGCGACGCACGCGCACGCCTGTATGTCAGAGTGGAGAGGTATTGCCTCGCGGTTAGCCGTTCGGGTACGGGCAGTTATCGTGACAAGGTCAGTGACCGTTCGCACCTGGTGGGAGTCACGGATACAGGCAGCTGTTGCGGATCGTTGGAGGATATGAAGGGTTTTACGGCCGATTCCGAGGTGGTACCATGCGGGTAGGGCGAGGGTGAGCTGCGGGGACGGTGCAATCGTGTCGAGGGCTATTCCGGTCGACTTGGTTGCCATTAGCATAGCTCGGAGCGTGGGGGGGAGACCAGAGCCTCGTTGGCGCGTACGCCACGTCTGAAGAAGGAAATTTATTTTGGCTGCAGGGTCTATGTTGGCTTCGTCCGCCGGGGCGTCTCGTGCCAGTAACGTGTCTGCGAGGAGAGCCCAGCGGGGTCGGTTGTCTTCAGCTAGGTATCATTGTAAGTGTCGTAGGGCGATTGCCGTGTTCCTCGCTCGGATATTCGGGGTGGCAAGACCGCCTTGGTCTAGGGGCAGTTGGAGGGTCGCACGGTTTACTGAGGGGCGGGAACCTTGCCACAGGAAATTAGACGTCAGAGATTCAAGACGTTTGACGATGGTTTCGGGCATGCTTTGGGCTACCGTGGAGTACTGGGTGGTCGCCATTATCTTTTGGTTCGCTGTATGACGTCGTGACATAAGGTCAGGGTGGATGCGTTTTCCAGATGAGTACCGGTCAAAGAAGGCAACGATATTGCTTACTCGCGACGCCCAAACGTCGAGGAGGTTTACCTCATTTCCGAGGAAGGCGCCCAGAATTCGCGTGAAGGTACCGTCTCCTAGGATTTTGATATGAATCGGTATGGGGGGGTCGCCTGCGTGAAGGGTACGGGTGTCCTGCAGTGTCCTCCGGTACGGGGCTGGTCCGACGGGTATAATGACGGTTTTGTTTATGTTGAAATGGGCGCCCGAGACTTCGCACCAATTGTCGAGGATGGTGTGGAGTGACGCCCAGCTGTCTTGGGCGTTTAGGTATACGGTTGTGTCGTCCGCGAAAAGGGTGGCTATTAGGCGTTCGTCGCAGCCGGGGATTTGTAGGCCCCGTAGCTCCGATCGGCGTAACATGCTAGCGAGCGGTTCAATTGCGATGATAAAGAGGAGACATGACAGTGGGCCACCTTGGCGGACTCCGCGGTGGACCGCGAAAGGGGGACTGAGGACGCCGTTGATCATTACCCTTGTGACGGCATGGCGGTAAAGCTCCTTGACGATCCTAATGAAACGGTCTGGGACGTTATATTTCACGAGGGTGGCGAAGAGATACGAGTGTAGGATTCGGTCGTAAGCTTTCTCCTGGTCAAGGGCTACGATTGCGCCGGTGTTTGCCCCACTGTTGGAATAGTTGATTATGTAGTCGATTAGATGTGTCTGGTCGTGGATGGATCTACCGGGAACGAAGCCAGCTTGGTCCGGGTGGACGATCGTTGTTATGACAGAGGAAAGTTGGATAGCTAGGTGTTTTTCGAGGAATTTGTAGTCTTCGTTTAGGCACGAGATCGGGCGGTAGTTCTCTATTAGGTCTTTTTCGCCCTTTTTAAAGAGTGGACAGAGCCACGCCTCCTGGAAACGGGCTGACGCGGTGGAGCCGTAGGTGATAAAGTCCGCGTAGACGAGGGCGAGCGTTGTCGCTATATCAAAGGATGATTGGCCCCGCGCGGAGAGAGTCTCATGACGGGTCAGGAGGGCTTTGTAGATTGGGGACGGTACGCCGTCCAATCCAGGAGAGGTATCGCTCTTGGCTAGTTTTATGAGCGCCGCTATGTCCTCGGCGGATGGAGCAGAACCGAGAGATTCTGAGTCTTCTCGCGATAGGGCACGCTCTGTATTATGTAGGACGTCCTTGAGCTTGTCTTGATATGCCGCGCTCGTGGTGCATTCTTCGTTTGGTTGGACGTTTTGGCGTTGGTCGTGGTAGCGCCCAGCGATCTCGGCCATTTCTTCCGAACGGGTGGCGTGGCGTGGGTTGTTCTGCGTCCATCCGGGGCGACGCAGGCGGTAGAAGACATCGCGGGGGGATTTCGACTTAAGTTGGGAACTGAGGTATTTTCCAGGGCGTCCCCCTTCTCGCATGTCCCTCGCCGCGACTGCGGTGCGTTTAGTCAGGTGAAGCTGTGCCTCGAGTTCTCTTATGCGGGCATTAATACCTACTAAGGTGGCTTGGTTGGTCGCTTCATATGTTTCCTCGGAGAGGGCTCGGTCCCTTTCTTCGTATTGTGTAGCGAGACGACCCTCTGGGGTGCGGGGGTAGGTACTTCGCATGAATTTGCGCGTGTACTCTACTACAGCGTCCTTAAATTCCGTACGCCATATGGTTTGAGGATTCGTTTCGGGCGTGCGGTCTGTCGCTGCCTTGGTGATGAGTAGCTGTGCGCGTTGGCCGATTCTCTGTATGTTTTCGAGATAAGATTCCGATGAGGTGAGATGCGTGGGTATAGCGAAACGACCAGCGCCGATATGGGGCAGCTGATCGTCGTAGGTGGATACGCACGCCAATTTATGGTCAGAGAAGAAAGGGGGCTCAAGGAAGTCCCATCCGAGTGCAGAGGAGAGAACACGGTCTGACGCATATATGCGGTCTAGTCGTGACATCTGGGCTTGTCCGGCAGATATGCGTTCAAAGGAGAATGCTTGGCGGGTTGGGAATGTTCGGCGCCATCCGTCGGCGACACGGAATAGGTCGGTCATTGATTGTAATGCAGTGATAGCGGTAGTATCGTCCGTGCGGTTATTGCGCGGGAGGCGGTCAAGGGGATACTCACATAAGTTGAAGTCGCCGAGCACGACGTCCGGGAGGTAACGTTCCTGCGTTAGCCAGTCATCTGTTAACGTTTCCCAGAAAGCGCGGTTTTCTGTGCTAGAATTAGGTGCATAGATATTGAGGACGTTAAGGATGCGTGTGCCGTGCCATGCGATAGTCGTCAGAATGGCTCTCCCCTGTATAATGGTAGAGGCTTCAGCATTCTCGGCGTTGGTGAAATCTCGGTTGATTACCGTTGCCACACCGGCGTTGGAAGTTGGGCGCGTTGGGTGGGGGGAGAGGAAGATTCTGAGGCGGGGAAAGAGGCTGTGGATATCGTTAATATCGTCCTCGGATATGTGGGTTTCCTGCAGACATAGGATTGCTATTTTTCTGTCGCGCATTAGCTGGTTGATGTGGAACCACTTGGACGTAGCCCCGCGGACATTGGGGGCTGGTTGTCGGGTTGTGTGTGCGCCGTTCATGTTGAGAGTCACGATGCGTATGTGGGCTCGAGTAGGAGTTGGGATAGGACGGCCTCTTCGAGGCTGTCGGATAAGATGTGGGCGTGCAGTCGCTTCGGGCGTGGCATCAGTAGCGATAGGTTGGTTAGGTATGGGGTCTGGAGGGTTAGGAGCGGTTGGCTCCTGAGCATGCGCGGTTGGTCTACCGTCGCGGATGGGTGGGGGGCCGTCAGCCCGGCTATGGTGGGCCGGGGGGAGGCTACCGTACACTCCGGGTCGGTCCTCGGCAGCGAGGCTAGCCTGAGGGGCCGTCGCGCCTCGCAGGGCCCGGAGGTTCGAACCAGACGACGATGCTAGAGCCGGGTATGGGTAAGGTGGTATGTTAGCCAGTGAGTTTATGTCCCGCGTGCCCCACTGAAGGCGTCCGCAGTTAGAACCTTATGCCTGGTTCCGGCCGGCGCACCTGGGAGACGTGTCCACAGGTTTCGACTGGGCTGCAGTCCACGGGTCACCGAGACCTAAATAGGTCACCGTGTTTTGCCTTCTGTAGTCGCTGTGCTTACCTGTTCCGGATGGTCAGTAAATTCAGCGCAGCGTGAGACTTACAGAAGGAATTTGAGGAGAGAACGGACAGACAGTGACCGCCTAGTGACGGTTATGAGTTAGGAGTTCAGGGCCGGGATAGCGGCCACTCTGAGGGTAGGAGAGATGCACAGAAGAACAGGGGGGGGACTGAGGCAGTTTTTCGCGCTCGAGTCTCTGGGGTGTACGTTGGGTCGTCAGATTCGACTAGGGTATCGGCTCGGGTTATCTCAGTCGTAAGGTTTGGTAGTTACCTGGGTGTTCTGCGGGTGGTCGGCTGCTTGCATACAGGCAGCGGTAGTATAAAACGAGTGAATTAGGTGGGTACACTGGTTGTAAGGAGTGACAATTGGTAACAGCCGACAGGCGGGGTGTCAGTCTGGGAGACGTGGCAGTGGACTGTGAGCCGTGCAGGGGGGCGTGGTCTCGGTTCGGCTACTCTGTCTCAGTTTCCGCGGCCACGGCCGCGGCCTCTGCTGCGGCCTCCTCCTCGTGCTCGGGATCTGCCGCGATTGCCTCGTCTGCTGCCCTGGTCGTTCGTCAGCGACTGTGGTGCGGCGGGGAGTACGGCCGGCGGAAGGTTCGCTAGGGCTTGGTCGGTAGCCGTCGGTGTGAAAGGGTTCGGTCCTTGCCATCCGGGTAGGGTTGGAAGCGGACAGAGGCCGGATGGGTGATCGGATCCTTGGCAGTGTGTGCAGAGGTAGGATTCGAGACGCACGGCGCCGTGGAAAGGGTGGTCGAAGTTAACCGTACGAAGGCTGTCCCGTATCGCTTGCTGTTCGGTCGGGTCGAGTAAGGGGAGCCGCGCGTAAATCCGTATGGCCCTTGTTGGCCTGCTGTCAGCATCACGCATCGCTAGCTCGTCTACACGGAGGTTCGTCAGGAAATCATCCACGAGCGGATGGTCGGCGTAGGTCGAGCAAAGTTCTCGGACAACGGGGGAGTCAAAGATGCATTGTAGGATATGAGGGGTGAGGTCGTCGAGGGTACCTCGCAAGCCCCGAAGGGCGTATAAAAATACTGGTTGGGTTGTGTCGAGGTTAGCGGGTAGGAAGATGTAGGCTCTTCCGTCGCGGGAAATGACACCCGCGTTGAGAAGCGCGAATTGTTCTTCCGCCGATAGGTCGTAGACGAAATGCCAGACGGAGGGTCTGGGTGGCTGCGTGCCTGGAGGAGCGGGGATCGGGTGGGGATAGGAGACTTCGACGAGGTTGTCTTCTGGACGTTGGAGAGCCGTAGAAAGGTCGGCGGTGATGCGGTCAGCTGACGCGACGCCCGCAGATTCCGTTCTAGCGTATTCCGTGACGAAGAGTACCTTTCTGTGCTCACCAGGTGCTAGCGCTCGTTGCCAAGCGCGTTCTTGTGCGGGGTTGAGTCGTAGCCAGGGTAGCCATAGGGACGAGGGGAAGATTCTCGCGGAGTCGCCGTGTTGGCGGAAAGCCGGGATTATGGCTACTGGGGTAGCGGCTCTCCTGCCGTCCTGGGGGGCTGGGGAGGGTAGCGGGTCAGGGGGATATGCAGGGGAACCCCAACGGGCGGCGTTGGTGTCCGGGGAGCTTGTGTCGGACCGGTCGACGCTCATGTCATCGTTCTCCGCCGGTTCTGTGGGTTGAGGTTGAGAGCCGGTGCGTTGCGTCGGAGCCGTATCCTGAGGGGGATTATTTTGACTCCAGGGGACGTCGAGGCTAATGGATGGCAACGGAGGGTTACTACCGGTGCGACGCCGCTTCCTGGTGTGGGTGGAGGAGGGGCTCGGGGGTCTAGCGGGGGGTTCGCGGCCATGGAGCGAGGGGACACGTGGCTCCGGGATACTGGCTAGGCCGGTTAGCGACGGGCTAGGGTCGTATGGGACCAGGGGCTGCGTTTGTGAGTATGGAAGGTGTTATGAAGAGAGGGGAGTACGGACCTGCGCGGGTCCGGGTAATACCAGAGACGGTAGCGACTCCTCCGAGGCTTCCTGCGACAGGATTTGGGTTGGCGGAGGGTTGGCCTGGTGGGCCTCTTGTTCTGGGTTCTGGGACGCAGTCGCGCTGGTGGTGTTGGTGCCTGCCAGCGTGAGTCCAAGGGCGTTTGTGGCCTGTTGAGCCCTCGAGCCGTTGGTGGGAGGCAGGGCAGCGTTTGGGGCCGTACCCGGGCCAGACAGGGACGGAACTAGAGACCTAAGGCGGCTGCGAGGGGACAGTTGGGACGGCTCCGTAGGGGTGGTAGGCAGAGAAGGGAGCGGAGGGAAGTTTTTGACGGACAACTCGGGGACTTGGGTGTTCGCTGGGGGAGAGGACGCGGCACGAGTGGTGGGCGTGGTCTTCGAGCTGACTGGGGACCCTGGCGGGATGCTCAAACGGTCAGATGGAGATGGCTCGTACTGGTCGCCATATTTGGTACGCTGCTCCACGTTCGGGTGTGGTGCGGTCCACTTCCTGCCTTGGTCGTCGGTGTATTCGATGCGGCGTGGCATACTGGCTTATGATAATAGATAGTTCGGGGTTGGAAGCGCAATAGAAGGTTGTAAGTATGTGTTAATTGGGGGTTGAAATACGGGGTAGAGGGGTTGGATGGGGCATGACGGAGAGGTGTTAGATTTATATCTGCGCGTGGGTGGGCTCCTACCATCGGGGTTATGTTACTGCATAGTTCGAGGACTCCGGTCGGGCTTGGGAAAACCTGCTGGACCTGTCTGGATAGTTTGGTGAGCAAGGTCGCCAGAGAATAGCGGGGCATCGTTCTTGGTACGCAGTTTCGTGGGGATATACAACGATGTTGCAGTGGAGAGGGCATTAAGGTGACAAGTTAAATTGGCAGTTCAGGCGTAGAGGCAGTGTATTGGTTAGGCGAAAAAACGTCGCCGGAGGCGTGGACATTATTGTGGTTAATTCATAAGATACATGCGGGACTACGCAGGGCGCATAACAAATCACGACATAGAGAGAAGCAAAGTTGCTGACGGCGGGTTCGAGAGGTGGGTCAGGAGGGAGTACGGCTGCCGACGGATGTAAGAGGGCGTCACAATGGGACCTAGTGACGTTCCGGAGTTCTGCTCAGTAATGTACTCCTCTAGAGTCTCCAGGGGACAGCTGTCATGCGTTGTCCTGCGCTCTTCAAGTCTGTCGTATGCTCTGCATATTGAGGTGCAGAGAGTGGGTGGTAGACATCGGGCGCGTTGACGGTGCCAGAGGGAGAAGAGGATGCTAGAGATTGGCCACCGGAGGAGTTGGAAGCCCAGGATGTGCCACGGGCGCTGGATTGCTTCGTTCGGTAGGAGAAGGCGGTCTCCAGAGGCGGGGAGGGCTGCTCGGTCTTCGCCTATCCGGGGGTGCAAGAGGTGTATTTGGACAGATAAAGCGAGAGGGTGGTCGGCGCGAGGTTCCGTGAGGATAGCCAGAATAAGATGTGTTTGGCCGGGGAAAAGTAGGGGGACACATTTGCCTAGTGGGACTGGCGAGCGTGGAAGGCACTTGAGAAGCCACGTGACCGTATAATCCACGTGACGTATGGGCGTTTTGAGAATATGGAGGGTGAAGGGAGAGCGTGGCAGGGGGCGGCGTTGATTAAGGTCCAGTCGTGGCGGATAGAACATCCTAAGGGGAGGAGCATCCATCAGGTAGGGGTGGGCTGGTAGGAGCGCGTCGGACGCTGTTGGATGTTTTAATTCCTAGCTCGCTGTTGGCGCAGGATAGACTTACGTGTTTGCAGGACTCCTGGCTCATCTGAGTGTGTGGATATGGAGACGTGGCACAGTATTGGGTCTTGTAGGGGGGGGGCGGGGTTGGCGGGATTGGCAGGCGGGGACATATTGTGGGTAATGTTTGGTATGGGTCGGCGGGCGTTGTTAGTTGGTGCAGTTAGCTTTAGTATTTAACGGCCAACTTGTGTTTATCATTTGATATATTTAGGGCGTGTGGCGTAAAGTGCCCGCGTTGTATGGCAGGTGTACGTTATGTTGGGACAGCGTTAGAGAGATGTGAGGAGATAGTAGTCGTTGCATAGGAGAAGGTTTGGGACATGTAGGGCATATGGATACATAGTAGGTAGGGACATCAGTAGGAGGGTAGTTGATTTAATGCTTAATTTGCATAAGGGTGTTGCATTTCAGTGGTGGGTGGCGGAGGGGACAGGGTAGGATCGTGGTCATGTGATTAGAGAGTTCGGCAACGTTGTTCGCAAGGTTTGGTATCATCCGCTTTCGTACTTTACACGTGGTCCGGCATCGGTGTTTACGGTAAGCTTCCGATGGTTACCCGAGGGGTTATAGTGTTGGTAATTTTCACGTGCTTGGTAAATTTTCGATGGGCACGGGGAATATTGAGGTCGTGGTTGGATTCCCGAAGGACACTCGCGTTGGGATTGTTCAGTTCACGTTGGGGGTGTACAGCATTGGGGGGGATTTCAGAAGGGTTCGGTAGGTTCCTTCACACAGGGGGGTCATGATAGTTATCCTTGCAAACGCGATGAGCGTGGGAAACCGGACCATGGTGGTGGTTCGGGTGCAAGGATCCCCCCAAAACATCGCCCACATCTATGGTGCGCTACCTGGCATAGTGGAAGATCCTTGGAAGCACATCTCCAACACCTCTGCGAAATCATTCGTGAAGTCCGTTCTGTTCTCCGAGACCGAGCTGCTGAGGGATTTACCTCGCCTCTTACACGATTCTACGGTGCGGCTGCGCGAACTCCTCAGTTCGTATCAAAATACACCGACGGCCGTAGCCGCGCAGCGCGCACTAGTCGAGAAGGAAGCCGCGCGTGCAGCACCATGTTTCCGCCTCATCTCCCTGCTGGCGGAGATGTATGCCGGAGACGAACCCAGTTCCTCCGTACGCCATACAGTCTTCCAAACCGCTATATATCCCGTCATTGGCGACGTTGTACAACTCCTTCAACACCGAGGTTTTCTTCAACCCCGCGGAGAAACATATATCATCCTGCCTCCGCCCACCTCCCGTGCTGCATGCGATTGCCTCACCCTGCTCACATGGGCCGTCCTTCTCGACTATTCGCTCACCATTTCTGCTCTCAATAGGGCCAGATCCACAAGTGAGCACGATACAAGATGGCTCCTTGACGAGCAGAAGCACCTTGTACGACTTGCCGCAGGACTCTACGGTCTCCTGAATTCCTTTACAGCCGTTGTGCTTAGCCCAGACCTCGCTATGCCCACAAATTCATCGCTTGCATCCATCCTAAATGTCTTGAAAACTCAAGCCGCACACCGTCCCGGAGATTCTGTTGTGACATTGCTCGGCCCCTCATCTAATCCCGCTGCGCGCAATCGCAATGTACAGTGTGCTCGCGATGCACTGGGAGACCTCTACCTCGTCGTGAGCGCACGGCTCGTGTTGCTGCGCGATATAGACAGGGGTGACACCCTTGTTTACCCTTCCCCTGACGTGCTGCGCGCGATGGAGAACATGAACGGTGCTGTTCGAGGGACGATATACGCTACTGATGCTTATGCTCGCACAACACTGCAGATTCTCATGCGTGCAGATGAAGAAAACTCCGATCTCGCGGGGCCATATTATAAGTACGCGGACGAGATAGTTACCCGCTATATGCGCTTTTGTTCATAGTTTCACGTACACGTCGAAGGACTGGGTAATTTATTTTCTTGTAGTACCAGTATTCCGCATTGTACCGTCGGCCTGACTGTCTGGCAGCGAGATGAGGAACCAGTGGTATGGCCCCAAGCACCAACATGCAACTTCCGGCAAGTAGGACAGTGCAAATGCTCGCTATTGCGTGAAGAGGAAGAATATAGCACACCGTCCGATTGGTTCGACACCGGACCACCGTCACCTGAGATCACAGGCTGCTCGTGAATTCGATGCTTCTTGTGTTTCGGTCCTTTGAATAATGTCTTGGGCGCACAGATGAATCGTTGTTTTCCGTGAACCACCATGACATGCATGACAGCTCGTTCAGGCGCTGCAATTTAATGATGCTAAACTTGGTGTCAGAAATGGAGAACTTCGCCCAATCCTTTTTAAGGGTACTACCTGTCCAGCCCTCTAAAGGGTGCCAGTGTGCCCTGATCCCCGAGACGGGTGCGATCCGGGATCTTACTGTAATGCAGGACGGAGGGGAGGAGCTGGAAGGCGGCCAGCGGGGTCGGGCACAAGGGCACAAGGATGTGGCTAGGGTAGACCGCTGCAGCACCGGTAAGTCCTATATTAGCGGCCTATTGATAGCCTGGGTCCTCCGTCCTACTAGTGTCCTCGCGGTCGTGTTACCGACATGTTACCGTTCCTTTTACCTTAGTCACGGGAATATTCTTTGGAAAGTAACTAGTACTCTTAGGAAAGGCGGGATGTCATGTCGCGAATCTAGGACGGCGCTTGTATGGCACTTACAAGATCTAGAGGGCTTTGCTACTTGCGAGCCTTACAAGTAGTCTCAAGGCAATCCCACGCCTATAACCCGATGATGGGCTACAAGTTTTTGTTCATTGCGGCCTCTGTTTAACTCGTTGTCCTGATCTGGTACTTCTGTACAGGGGCTGTTAATATGTATACAAGTATATGGCACTCAGCTTACGGTCAGGGGACGAGTTTACACTGACTACAATCAGTTGATAATCCAGCTCGGCCGCTTATAACGCTTGCAATCGGCTAAGCCGCTGATAAGTGCTGTGTCGGATTTGCGCATATCCTCAAGAGTATCTGATCTGTGAAATTACACACCGTTAAGTTCACATTCTGAAGACAATCCTTGTATGTTATAGACGTGCATAAGCCAAAGCCATCCAGTCATACACAAAGTAGCAGAAGTACCTGTTCAGTAGCCAGCCCGTCCTTCCCATTGTCGCACTGCCTGCTTTTGTCTTCACCCCAGTTGTACCGCCTAAGCGACTTCGATCCTGTCATCCTCCACCTTCACCCTCGGGACCTTGATGGTCAGGGCCTCGTCCCTGAGCTCTGCGACGGCGCCACCCATGTCTTCCTTACCCGGGAGCTGAATGAGGCGCGCGGACTCACGTCCCTAGCAAGAGCACGTTCGACCGTGATACACAGCGCGCTGCCGCGCTCCTCGCCATTGTCCCAGACTCTTCGATAGTCTTGCTCTCAGTCTCAGCGCTCTAGCCGTCCTTATGGATGCGCGCAACGACGTTCTCCTTGCGCACACCCAGCAGCTGGATGTCCACAATCGCCCTGTCGATTCATGTCCGCGCAAGGAACCAGGTTGTAGTCGAACTTGAGCAATCCACTACATGGAATGCGATCAAAGGGGAAGCTGCGCATGTGATGAGGATGCCCGCCGATGCATAGGTGAGGAAACAAGTGCGACTGAGGGCCACGGCCGATGAATGGGCCACAAGGTGCCCCAGAGCCAAAGAAGCCTCCGCCGCCGTGAACGTATCGTCCCCCACGACTAACGGTGCCACTCTTGCCTCAGAGCGTCCACAGCCACCTCCATATTGATTGCGGCTACATTTCCCACCACACACGGCGTGAAGTCCATTCTCGGGTCTCTCCTCACCTTCGATCTCGTCCCACCTCCCGTCTCGTTCACGATGTCGATATTGATGGACGTGGATTCCTCGCGAAAGTCTGGGTGTCCGTGGGCGCTGCGATCATGCTCTGATTCGCCGGGACCGAGGCCGGGATCACTAAAGTCGAAATCCCTACGGAAGTTAAAAAAGCAATAGGATCCAGATAGAATCCGCCACGACGTCCACCGCAGCCAGAAAAAACTCGCGACCGTAAGCGCCACGACCACAATTATCGAAGAACCTACGGTTGCCGACAATGAGCGAGTCCCCGGGAGTACCAGTATGACCGGTACAGGGCAGAGGAGGGAACAACGCAGGTGCAGGACGGTCAACCCGCCAAAAGAGAGCGCTCGGAAAATACCCTCGAGTTGCTCAGGTTCCATGCGACAAACACATATAAAAGATATGTTGGGGACCTTTCGACACAATCTTGCGGGGAGGAATTTGGACGACTCGCGGGATAATAAGTGAGCAAAGCGACTAGCCGATTGTGTATACCAAAACTGTACCCTAGCTAAATTTTTAGAGATAGCAGATAAGCAAAGATGAGAGTACACACCTGTCTACAGACGCTCTTTAAGCCACTGAGCAAGCTCAGTGTTCCCTACCTCCTCCGCGGCAGCAATCTGTTTCGCTCGCTTCTCCTTAATTTCCGTACGCATGTCCTCCAACATGGAATTTGACGTAACCTCCCATTTGTGAGCCCAGTATCCCGCAATTCCGAAAGCTGCCATTGCAGCAGCATGTAGATGAGGGTCTATTACATTAGGTTAGGCATGGCGCACGCCAGAGTGGTGTCGTATTGATTGGTCACGGCACACCAGTTAAAAGAGGACGCTTCTGAATACCGAGCTGCCCAACGCGCGCACCAAGGCCCCAGAGTGAGAAGCCGATGATGGTTGACCAGAGGGCCATTATGGTAGTGAGATACTGGGGCTGAGCGGTGTCGGGTTCGACGGAAGCGTTCGGGGGAACAGACTAAATAGGTACAAACAGAGGCCTCGCGACTCTCACGCGTATGAGACTCACACACCCTTGTAGCTCGTCCAACCACCTTATAACGCCGTGCAGTCTGGTAACACTCAAACTGCCTATGGCCAGCGTAGAAGCAAAAATTGAGACGGGAAAGCAGAAGAAGGCCGAGGCGGACGCAGCCTTCAAGGCAGGGCAGGTCAAAGATGGTATGTGGCACACGTCTTCTCTAACACTGTGAGCTGATATGTTAAGACATATAGCTCTCCGATCCTATCACTTCGTGCGTACGATGCACACATATTTTGATTCATCCGTTTCTGACTTGAATCTTGGGACTGAAGAGCTTGATGTATCTCGAAGGCATTAACAAGTACGTCCCGAAGGTTATGTGATATCTGGCAGCCCTTAACTTGGTTTACGTCCCGAATCAAGACAAGATCTAGGGGGTGCCATGGGCATGCCTGCTGCCCCTGCAGATCCTGGTGCCACCAAACAGAGAACCGAGGCGTGTGCTATTGTCTTTATCCACGGCCCGACGTACTGAGACTCCTGTCAGCTTGACGAAATTCTCGAGAAGATCTACGCAAATATGGCCGCATGCCACATTAAGACAGAAAACTGGCAGCGCGCCCTTGAAACTGCTGACAAGGTCCTCTACCCGCTAGGCCTCATCTTGAAGGGAACTCATGTAGGAATAGGCCATCGCAAAGAACGATGCAAACTACAAAGCTCTTTTCCGCAAAGCGAAAGCCCTTGGTGAACTCGGCTACTTCGAACGTGCGGAGAAGATTTTGGACGACATCATAAAGAAGAGCATAAGCGGTATGTAGGACTGCCATTCCTCTACGACTCTTCGTCTTACTGCCATTTCAGATGCTCCCGCAGCATATGCAGAACTCGCGCGTCTACGTGTTATTGATAAGGAGCGTGAGCGCAAGCACAACAAGAAATTGAAGGGTAAGACCACAAGCCAAAGCTTGAATTAGCCTTTTGATCGATTTTTGTAGGCTGGCTCAACCGAGACAAGACGGGCAGTGCTCTCACACCAAACGACATCACTAGTCCCCCCGCGCCTCCGGGAGGCAGCGCTTCCATTACAGAAGTCGTGGACGATTAAGACTGAGCTATGAGCCAAATAATATGTGGGTCCGGCACTATGGATTGTGCGAGACATTTATCTTTCGAGTTCCATTTCCAGTTGCATCTTTCTCGCTTAGTTTCCTCGTGTAACGCAATGCTCGCTATGCCCCTCCAGTGCAATGATAAGATATAACATCTAATTCCTGGCTGATACGGGTCGAAAGCTCTTTCCCCTACATGGGATATCGACTAAGCAGAGGTCGCCGACTCCTGCACTAGCCTATCCAAATATTTGAATACCTTCTCTACTAGCTTATCCTCGACCACACCCGCCTGCCATGCCGCACCGATGCACATCGGTCCGCCCTTAACGGAGCCCACGGTGAATTGTATTGCCGCTCCTGCCACACTTCCGCTCTGTGTGATTAGCACGCGACGGAATATCCAGCCGTCTTTCGTTCCGCCGTCCACGGCTCCAACATTGCTAACCTCAAACGACTCTCCGCGCGGTGTGGAAAGCTTCCTGGTGAAGTGCGTGCGTATTTCTCCAGCGAAGCGAAGCATGCCGCTGTTGACATGCCTGTCTATGCCCGCAAGCGCCTTGGCGAGCGAACTCTTTGCGCGTGCCGCGGCGGCCCACACGTCCTCGTCGCGCCGAAACTCGTGCTCGTCCGAGGCGACGAACACGCCTATCGTCTGCGCAGGCAGATCGCGCATGAACGGTCGCAGGTTGATTGGGCACGAACACGCGAGCTTCATCGCGTCGTGGTCCGGTACACCGATGTCATGCAGCGCCAAAAAGAGAGCACGAGCGACAAGCGCCTCCAGGAGGGGCTGTAGCGACATCCTGCGCAATTTGCAGGCCGAGAGCAGGCCGACAAGAGTTGGCGCGTCGAGGACATGCAGGACGTGGCGTGTGTGGACGCAGGCTCCTTCTTCGTGCGTGATGTTGGCGCCCGTCCAGTGGCCCTTTTTGGAGGACGGGAACCACGACTTCCACAGAGCGCGAGCGAGAGCCATGTATGAGACGGGGAGCGGGTGCAGATCTTCCAGGGATGGGAGGAAGTCGAGCATGGGCGGAACGACGACCGGGTCTGCCACGTTGGACTCGTCAACCTTATTCAGTGCTACGCGCAGATCTTGCTGGAACAGGATCGTGCTCACGCCGTCCGCAATGCCGTGGTGGATGAAAAGCACGACGTCGGGGTCCTGGTCGGCATCAGAGGGGTCGGGTACGAGCACAAGAAGCCGCCAGAGTGGCAACTCGCCAAGGTGGTCGAATCTCTGACGCAAGCGTGTTTCGATTGCTGTGTTCAGCGCGCAGAGGCGGTCCGATGCCGCGCCAGGGCTGAGTTGTTCGAATTTGACCACGCGCCGGAGATCAATTTCCGGCAAGCGTACAAAGGTCGCGGAAGGGTCCGATTCATTTACGATGCTGACTGACAAGGGCGCACGATGCGACAACACTGTGCGTAGGGCTGCGTAGAGACGCGACGGCGAGAGACTTAGGCTCTCATGGGGGGCATGATACTGTATCGCACAACACACGGCGGTGTAAAATCCTAGGCTGTGACGGCAAGTCGAGAGTTGCTCGAGGAGACCTGCAGAAAATCAGGTGAGAATGCGTGCAGGAATAGCATTGGATTGGTATACCAGACGGCGCCCACCGCCGTCTGTTAAGCCAAAGGATGCGCTAGGATCAGAGACGTAGACCAACCTGGCTTCCGAAGCTCTTTGGCCATCTTTCACGGATTGTTGCGAAAAGATTTCCCAGAAGAGTAACGGGAAAAGGCACTGAGGTATGGTGTCCAGAAGTCAGTATGCTCGTTTAAGTCTCTGACAGACGTTCGGAATTCCGAGCCCGAAAGAAAGCCGAGACGCGGTTCGGTGATAGTAGTTGTTACTCTGCTGACCAGACGAGCCGGAGTCGAGAATATAGTTAAACACAAGCGCTTAGTACGATTCGCAACCAGACTTTGGCACAGTAGTTTGGTAAGAAACTGCGGATGAGATGGGAAAAGAGGAAGGGAGCACATGCCAGCCCACGCTGCCGGTTTTCCACGCCATGCCTGATCATGTTCCCAGTTTCCCCGCGCCAACACTGGCACTGCCAGCAAGTTCTCACGAACATACCTTTCGTGAAAGATGAAGCAGCCGTTGACTATACACTGAATCGAATATGGAAGAGAAACGAGGTACAGAATATGCCGTGGCGGTAACAGATGAAGAACCAGAGTGCAGACAGGAGCACCGGCATTTTTCTATTGTACGTCATGGACAGGGTTGTTCCGTACCGGCGCCCCACGCACTTCTTCCTTGAGCAAAGCCTGTTACTATCGCTTTAGTTCGGGACATGTCTCTTCGATTGCTGTCTCTCCGACATTTGACCTGGCAGGCCAGAACAAGGCATAAACACATCGAAAGCTCGGAAATGTTCCTGCGATACAGGTTTTTCATTAAGAGACAACTTCAAACTTTCTCTCCATACAGCCGTATAGCGGCGCTTGCGGCCTGCCAATTCACATCGCTGGCGACACAACAATAACTCATGTTTCAGTCACGATCTGATAACACACCGGTCTCCCTCCTGCTTTTCCCAACAGTCTTGAAGACCTCGCCATGCCGGGTACTGAGCAGAAGGTTTGGCTAGTCACTGGTGCGCTTTCCACCACGGATCCTTCAGCGTTTTCTCAACATCAAATACTAGGGGCCTCGTCTGGGCTAGGCCTTGCTCTTATTAAACGCGTCCTCGCCAGAGGGGACTTGGCCATCGCGACCGCGCGTGATCCGTCGCGCTTCACCCAGCTCTTCCCTAGCCCAGATGATCGTTTACACGTCCTCCGTCTCGACCTTCTCTGGTCTTTTGTGGAGCTTCAGAAAGTGATGGAGACGGCTGTTGCACGATGGGGCCGCATTGATTGCTTGGTGAATAATGCAGGGCTGCTTGCGACCTCGGGACCGAGCGAGGAGATCGGGTGTGTCCTTATTCATCATGTGTAGCTCACTCGTGCTAATGAAGACATGCTAGAGCTGAGCACTTCATGGAATGTATGGCGACGAATGTTGCCGGGACTATCAACGTCACAAACGCGGTGCTACCTTACATGCGCGCACGAAGACAGGGAACAGTAGTTATCATCGGCAGCCGTTCTGCTTACCGGAACGAGTTCGTGGTACGTTTTACCCCAGATCACATACAGGGAAACTTCATCATCTTGTGCTGCAGGGAATCAGTGAGTTGACCTTCTAGCGTTTTACAAACTCGTCCCGCTGATGTCTGCATAGCCGCATACGCTGCGTCCAAAGCTGCCATCCACTGTGCGTGCTAGCATAACTTTGAGGCGCCCACTCATATGGACATGAATATTCCACAGCGTACGGCGAGACCCTCGCAGCCGAACTCAAGCAGTTTGGTATTCGTGTCCTCGTCGTTGCCCCCGGAACCTTCCAGACAGCCTTCAGCTCTCCACCCATTGCACCCAATACTATTACCGATTATGCCAAATCGTATGAAGACTTACGGCTGAATATACAGGCATTGGAGGCCAATAAAGGTGGAGACCCGGAGAAGGCAATGGACGTGTTAATCGACGTTGTACGTGGGGAAGGACGCGCGCGCGAGAAGGACGGATTCCCTCTTTGGCTTGTTTTGGGCGAGGAGGCCGTTGAAAACGTGCGGGCCAGGGCAAACAAGATGTTGGATACTATGGATATGTGGGGCGACGTAGGCTTTGGGCTTGCAAGGGGCGGGGGTAAGGAATGATGTCGACCTCTTGCGTGCAATGATGTATCATAGGCGCGCCGTATCCCTAGATCTTCAAAATGAATCGCTATTCTTGCATCATATCCGACTCCAGCACTTCTTTCACGGTTAGCTCGGGCTGGCCTGCCCGCGAACGAGAAGGAATGCATGTCGTAGATGCATTTTAAAGGCATCGAGTATGGACCGAATTCTAATCCAGCACCTCCCACAGCCTAAACAACATCGACCCTACCCTACCCTCCCTTATGTCTTCCTCTGCCCTATCGCTATCCGCTCTTCAGTTAGTCTTGGCTTTTTGTGCAGCCGCCAAGCTGCCCGAACTTCCCTCAACTCCGCTCGCCGACCTCCGGTTCCCGGCGCCCACTGATGCGGTGAGTGGTACAGTATCTCTAATGGTCTGACACTGATGTTCGCAGCCCGAACACGCCGACCCTGGCGGGCTCGAGCGTGGCGATCAGTTTGGATACAACCGCTGCAACGCTTCGACGGAGCATCAGAACTCGCGTTGCCAAACATCCTACGTGAACGATCTCAGCGGTAGCGTCCCTGTCCATCGTCGCTTCGCGATGTTCGCGGAGCTCATCATAATGGGATGATAGACTTTTGTCTGTGGGCTCCACCGTCCCCGAACTCGACGATTGGGGATGAGGAGGGCGAGGAGGTCGCATGGTGCACGAAGCGTGGGCATGGGACACGACTGATGCCTCCCGGGACGCTGGTTGCGGCTCAGCTATTGAAGGCGCCAAACTACGTCATGATTACTGGCCTCATTGAGCAGACGAACATCAATATCCGGGAGGGCGACGAGGGAGGCGAGCTCGATCCGCATGGACAAGACCTGGTACGCTTTCGCCATTGTTTGAGACGCTTTTCGTCACTGATAATTGCCTTAAAGCGAGGGAACCCGATCGGGGGCCTAATGTACTCTACACAGTTCTCTGACGGCGAAGGACCCTTGCAAGTGGTTGAGTGGACGAACTTCATGGGGTCCAAGTGGGTGGCGGTGCCTCCTGTCCCTGGCCCGAGTTGATGCCTCCCTTCAGCCAGTTTTGTATCAAGATCTGCGATCCCGATGGCAAGAACCCAGGGGGGTTTTGCCAGAATCGTCTTGACCGCCTCGGGTGTGCGTATAACGCGCCTTCGCGGTTTACCATCAACAGCGGCGCTGCTGGGTTGGGTGTGTTCGAGACGTGCGAGTCGGTGAGCATAAGATATCATTCCAAGGTGTCGGATCGTATTGAGCACCTTCCGCCGGATTAGGACGATATGGACATTCCAGGCATCTATGTCGACGGGGATGGCACGACGCGGTCGTACTCTCAGCCAGCAGAAAGCCTGGGGCCGATCACGACGGTCCCATACCACCCGCGTCTACCTCGTTCGAGCAATTGCGTGCCAGCGCGAAGTGCAGAACTCTATACCGACGTGCCTTACAGCGACACGCCGCTGACGCACGCAGCGTCTGCTCACGGCTTCGTGACGTCACGGACTCCTGCTCACAACGAACATGCGCCCGCTGCCACTGTGGGCATACTGCCCTAGCTACGCGGCAAGGTGGCAGTCATGAATAGCACGAGTCGGCTTTCGAAAACGTTCTCCTCGTAGACGCACGTGTGCCTGCGGACGAGACAGGCGAGGGGAAGGCGCTCAGATAGACGGCTAAGAGTATTTTCGTTACGAACTGAGATGGACTGCGGAAATATTCTTGTCTTTACATGTCCTTCAAGCCTGTTCTATTACCTGACGGCGTTGATACTGGCATTAGAGAGGGAAGATAGGAGGAAGATGGGGTCATTTGCGGGCGCGGATGGACCCTTGCGACGTGCCTGTGCGGAGGCGATGGGTGCGGTCCTGCCTGGAGGGACGATATCTGGCGACCGACATCAAATCCCGTCCAAAGGGGTCACCAGTCACCGATCAGTCTGCAGGGGAGACTACGACGAACGGGCCGCGTTTGGGCTCGGTTGACGTTGTCCTGCGGCACGCGTATACCCGCCCCGCGAAATCAGAGAAGACACGATCGCCATTCGCTCCAAAGCCACATTACACACACTCTTCCTCCTTCCACCACTACCCCCTCCCTTCCCCCCAACCGTCTCTCGCTTGTATGGTCGCGACCAAGAAGAACCAGAAGATTGCTTCGGGCATCGGTCGTGTCGTCCGCACCGCGTATCGTCCCCTAACCCGCGTTACGCCCCTGAAGAACGGCTCCAGGATTACCTTCGCGCCCGTTCTCGGCGAGGTGCCTATAGTCCTGCTCAGGGTACAGGTCCTTTGCTGTGAAGAACTTCTAGCTAAGGATCGCAGTGGCTCTAGCGACCCGTACGTTCCAGTCATACTTGGACTGCACTTGACGCTCTGATTCCTTTCCGCCAGCTTTGTCGTCGTCTCTCTGCTCGGAACGCGCAACCAGACACCTGTAGTGAAGCGCTCAACGAACCCCGTCTGGTCTGCGAAGGATGCCACATTCGACATCCCTATATACCTCTCGCTCGCCGACAAACTTGGTGCGCTCGAGCTCGTCGTTTGGGATAAGGATATGCTTAAGAAGGAATACCTCGGCGAGAGTGCCCTCCCGCTCGAGGATTGGTTTAAGTCGACCGCATATGCCTTCGACGACCCCGAGAACGAGGTGTGCATCGATCGCCTGCTCGCCGGCGCTCGCTGAGCACACGTCCTGACCGAGCATGTGTAGCTCATCACTTGCGCGATCGTGTCCACGCGTGCAAACACGACGGCGGCCGGTTACATTCGAGTCAAGCTTGGCTTTGTTAACCCACCTGGTGTTGCGAACCTAGCAGACTTCGGGGAGACGTTTGAGGAGCTGGTCAGGCGATCGCGCCCCAGCCTCGTCTCGGCGCCTCCAGTGAGTGACGGTTTCGTGCGCGCCTCTAATCTTAGACACTAGTCTCCCGAATTGGAGCCTGGGCGACTGAAGCCCCTTGTCTGAGCGCAGCAAGGACTGCATGGCTGCGCGCTAGGGCTTCGGTCCACGGTGCTGGTATTGGTCAAATTCTGAGCTGCGGCCCAGGTTTGAGTCATACAGTCCAGGCGGGCGCGTATCTTTCGCATGTATCGCTCCAGGCGGGTCGCCGTTATTCTGCCTACCGCTGGGGTGGTTGTCAGTGCTCTATGCGCCACGCCCTTGCATACCCGCGCCGCGCGTTGCATGGTTTCAGCGTAGCGCCGCTTGCTTCCAAGCAGCTGTTTACGCCGGGGTGTACATTTCTCGCGATCATTCGCAAGAGCGATCGCCGCAAACACCTCTGTCATGTCTATGTCTATTCTTACTGTGATTACATCTAGACCGAAGGTATCGGGACCATTCCCACTCACCACGTCGGGCCGGAGTACGAGGACGACGGCTTAACTTCGGACGAGGGTGAGGACGAGATGTCTGACAACGAGGAAGACGAAGTGACTACACCGATGCAGAAGAAAGTGGCTCCCGCTCCAGGTCCTGTCATACAAGCCCCGACTCCAGAGATTGCCACCCCAGTGCCCGCCCGGTCGAATCCGCCTTCCAAACCGCCTTCACCTGGGATCAGGGTACTGCCTAAGATTCTTCGGAGATCGGCCACGAACTCTATCGAGGTTGTGTCGTCATCCTCCCCTCCAACCCCGCCGCCGACGGGCGAGCGTATCCCAAGCGGTACATCTACTGCTACGACGGCAGGCTCTGCCAGTAAGAAGAAACGTATTCGGACGTCTTGGGCTCAGAAGCGCGGCGATTACGATCTTAATGCGAGCAAAGATGTTGTCGGCATTATCATGCTTGAAATTAAGAACGCACAAGACCTGCCAAAGCTTAAAAACAGTACGTGGTTGAGCCCAACAGAAAATCGTAGAGTTCTAACGCGGCTTCAGTGACACGCACTGGCTGGGACATGGATCCATTCGTCGTCATTTCCTTCAGCAAGAAAGTCTTCCGTACGCGTGTCATTCGCCACTGCCTAAACCCCGTCTGGAACGAAAAGCTTCTTTTCCACGTGCGGAAATACGAGAAGACGTTTAGCGTACAGCTAGCTGTGCTCGACTGGGACAAGATCTCGTCCAATGACCGCGTCGGGGAGGCGTCGTTCGATCTCAGCCAACTTATGGCCAACGTACCCGAGAAGGATCCCGTCACGGGTCTCTATCCGCCAGAAGAAGACGGGACACGATCTTTTGTCGAGCTTTCGTTGCCTTTGCAGACGGCAAAGGACTCTCCCTGGGAAGCGAAGCACAACCCGACTATCACTGTCAGGTGAGAGGCCCGGAGCATGATCGTTGAATTTCTTTTTGAACAAGCTCTCAGGGCCAAGTACCAGCCCTACGACGCCCTGCGGCAACGCTTCTGGTACCAATACGTCAAGCAGTACGACACTGACGACACCGAAGCGCTTTCCCACCTCGAGTTGACCTCCATGCTTGACTCCCTTGGCTCGACGCTCTCTCCGGAAACAATTAGCAGCTTCTGGACGCGCAACAACAAGGCGATTGAGAACGAGGACGAGCTGACTTTTGCAGAGGCTATCATCGCTCTCGAGGCAGAGATTATGCGTCCGACTGCGGAGAAGAAGCGCATTGACCCGCGCGAGAATGAGAAGCGCGATCTCGGACTTGGCACGAGCGCTACGGGCACGCCGAACCCACAGGTGCATCCCGAGCCTGCCTTGCACGCGCTTGAGGGTCTCAGCTTTGCCGGGCCGGGCCTCAACATCCCCGACGAGCAGGTTCCCCATGCAAACGCGAAAGCACACCAGCCGCAGTCTGTGTCGACAGAAGGCATGCAGACTGTCCTGCCTATGTCCGAAAACGTGTCGTTCCCAGCGTCATCCGCGTCTTCGCTAGCCCCCACCTCTTCTACAGGCTCCTTGACGACCCAGACAAATGACGTACCGTCAACATCTACAACGCCGAGTTTGCCGCAGTCGAGTCTGCCGAATATGCCGAGACCGCAGCAGTCGACTCCATCTTCGGACGCTGAGGAGTCTGGCAGCAGCTCGCCGGGGTCAGACGAGTATGTTGAGCGTGTGATCAACGTCAAGAACTGCCCGCTGTGCCACCGCCCACGGATGAACTCAAAGGCGGAGCGCGACATCGTAACGCATCTTGCGGTCTGTGCCAGCTCGGACTGGAAGAGGGTGGACAGGATGCTGGTCGGGAACTTTGTCACAGCGAGTCAGGCGCAGAGGAAGTGGTATACGAGGATGTTTAGTAAGGGCTTGAGCGGAGATTATAAGCTTGGCGCTGTGCGTGGTTCGAATTTCGTTTTGGAAGCTTTGCTGATGCGCGCTTGTAGAATTCCGCGAACATCATCGTGCAAAACCGTATGACGGGCCAGCTAGAGGAGGAGAAAATGCAGGTTTATGTCAGGCTTGGTATTCGTCTCCTCTACAAGGTGTTTCCGGATGTTTTGTTCCAGAATATTGCAACTCACCCAACTTTTAGGGCGCAAGGAGCCGTCTCGAGGGCGCACGGGCACGGCGGCTCCTCAAATCCATGTCAATTAAGCAAGGCGTCAAGTACGATTCGCCCGATTCAGTCTCTGACATTCGTCCGTTCATCGAGTTCCATAACCTCAACACGGAAGAGATCGAGCTGCCGCTTGAGGCATACAAGACTTTTAACGAGTTCTTCTACCGCAAGCTCAAGTCCAGCGCGCGTCCTGTCGAATGCCCGGACGACCCGAATCGAATCGTAAGCGCAGCGGACTGCAGGCTCATGGCGTTCGAGAGTGTCAACGAGGCAACGAAACTGTGGATCAAAGGGAAGGAGTTCAGTGTAGGGAGGTTGCTCGGGGAGGCGTACAAGAGTGAGGCAGAGAGATACAGTGGTGGCGCGTTGGTTATCTTCCGACTTGCGCCGCAGGACTACCATCGGTTCCACTCCCCCGTCAATGGCACAGTGGGGCCCATGAGCTACATTTCTGGCGAGTACTACACAGTCAACGTGCGTCTACCTCCTTCAATTCGATTCGGTGGGCTGACACGGGGTCTCATAGCCGCAAGCGATTCGGACAACGCTCGACGTCTACGGTGAGAATGCCCGGAAGATCGTGCCTATTGACAGCCCCCAGTTCGGGCGCGTCATGGCCGTCTGCGTCGGCGCGATGATGGTTGGCTCGATCAAGACCACCGTGAAAGAGGGCGACCGGGTCAGGCGTGGGCAGGAGTTCGGGTACTTCGCTTTCGGTGCGCACCGCATCTGCCTTTTTTGTAGTAACGGAGTGAGGCTGAAGGGAATAATGATCAGGCGGATCGACAATTGTGTTGTTGTTCGAGCCTGGCGTCGTGGAGTGGGATGAGGATCTGCTCATCAACGGACGGGCTTCGCTAGAGACGCTCGTCCGCGTTGGCATGGGTATTGGCTGGCGCAAGGGAACGAAATCGAAACCTACTTCTGTCGTCCACTAATCGATCGGCGGTGTGAGAGACTGGTTCTGCGGGTTCTGCATGCTTGGCAGCTCTCTGGACTGACTGGTACCGGCGGTAGGCACTACATTATTTATCGAGGGTTTTATCACACAGCAAGTTAGCATAGTATACCATCTACAACGGACAATATTAGAAAATATCTACACAATGTAATTGTATAATCTGACTGGTGAAATTAAAGAGGTTTTTGGAGTGTAGACGGCGGGGAATTTATGGTAGACGCGAGGCGAGACACAGCCAGCCGTTGTTAGTATTACGAGAAGAATGGTGGATGACGTCAGACTGCAGTGCTGCTGCGGCAGAAGTGGCTGTGCTGGACATCTGAGTATCCGGAGCTCACTGCCGTGTTCGAATCGATCTGTTGTGCTGAGTAGTGTATTTCCCGAGGCGGTCCGTTCGCAGAGTGGGACGCTGCAGGAAGGTCCGAACACCCTGCTTTCATATAAAAGGTCAAAGGCTTGACTTGCAAAGTCCACCGCAACTCACGCTTAATAATCTGCTCTCGTCCGCCTTACCTAGCCACTACCGGCTATCCGCCTATCATGTCTAACGGCGTATACGACGGGGAAGGGCGGCTTCGTGAGGAGTACGTCCAAGACTGCTTTCACAGCTATCTCAAAAGCTCTTTGGCGCAAGCGAAGGCCGAGAAGCTGCTCGATGTGCCGATGCTGAGTAGCGCAGAGAGCGATCTTATGGTCACCGGTGAGTCTTCTATGTGGACGAGGGTTTCTCTTGACCCGTGGTCTACCTTATGATGTGCTTATTCATTTCGAACAGGCCCCGCGTTATGTCTTTACTTTGCTGCGCTACGCTGCACAACTAGTCCTCCCTCTGTTCCACTCCCTCGGAAAGAGAAGCGCGCGCCCCATATTGACCTCTCCGAGTCCAACTGCCCACGTCCCTTCATCTCCTTCCTCCAGCTCTGGGCCCTCGCTGTCCCCGATATCCAATCTCTCGAGCCTGAAGCCCAGCATGACCTCGCTCGCATCATCTGTGGCCTCGGTCCGCTCTCGCGTTCCCCGAATCCGTGGCTATACCGCGTCGCGGCGGACCTACGCTCAGTAGCGATTGAAATCAGCCTGAGGAGGAGTTTCCAGAATCGGTACGCGGGCGACTTGCAGGCCGCGATCGATACAGGCGCAGCGACTGGTATCAGCGCGAAGGCATCGTTTGTGCCCCCGCCAGAGTATACCTTGACACCGACAGAGACGCCGCACTCCACCAAGTCCCCTCCGACTGAGCCTCTGCATCCACGCCCTCGCATCAACACGACACAGAATGGCAACAACCACCTGCGCGTGCCCGAGACACCGGCGTCAGCTTCGAAGCTCCTATCGCCCACGTCACCTGCCATTGAGCTCATCCGAGAGACGCTCTACGCTGCGCTTGCCGACGTCCTCTCTATAACGCCCTCCCTGCGCGCAGTCCTCCGCACCGACCCCCCTCGCGCGTATTTCGGCGCTGTCGCGCTCGCGATCCTGTCCGTCGCCTGCAGCGCGGTCACCCCCGACGGCGCCGTGCGCGGCGTGATGGGTCAGCCGCTCACACTTGAGGCGTGCCCTGCCGCACTCCGACCGCTCATGATGGAACTGGCCGCGATTGGACGTGCGGCGGGCGAAATAGAGGAACAGGATACGGAGGAGGCGATGAGGCGCGCCGCTGCAGGCGAGGACGTTCCTGCGCCAAGGCTGGAGCGCGTCCGCGCGATGCTTGAGCGCGGAGCGGGGCATGACGTCGCGGAGAGGGGGGGCGGCTGTCAAAGCGTGGAAGGCCGCGCAGTCGCATTCGCGAACAGGGTCAATGCGCTCGCGTTGAACATGACGCGCTTGCCTGCGTTTCGTGAGAGGCAGGAAGAGGTATTCAAGGTTCTATCTGGTGTCGAATAGGCGCTGGCCGGTGTAACTTGCCTTTGAGGTTTGCGTTCGTTCACATGTTATACCCTCCTTGATGTTTTGGTGATGCACGGTGACTTTTTATCGATTAATATTTATGTATGTTTGACGTATCTCATCCAGACCATCTCTATCCCGTTACCCAGACTTTCGCTGTAGCCTAGTAGTGTACTGGAAGGTAATGTACCGAAGTTTAAACCGAAATCCAATGAACGTACTACACTTACATTATGCGCTGGGCCTGTTATGTCGTAAATTTCTAGTCGGAGGAAATTATTAATACTTTGCATTTCTGCGAGGATATGATCAGTTTAACCTCCGCAGTTCATACACAACAGCCTGGTTTTTCACGGGGATTGTGCAAAGCCTCGGTTAGGCCTCGACAGGTAAGAACTGAGCGTCCATTTTCCAATGGCCCTCAAAGCGAGCCCACCACAAGAGTGTTTCTGATATAAAATATGATACTGCTTGACCCAATTGAGGCAAGAATGAGGGTATATATATAGTTTGATGCCCGAGTCTCACCGGCATCTTTTCATGGCCCCTGGGATGTGCCAGCTTTGCCGACTCTTCACACTGCCTACATTGTCTATATCAACGCGCGCCTTTGCGTAGGTGCGATAAATACCATAACCAGCCTCTCTTGTTATACCTACCTAAATTTAGTGATTTATTTTCTTACTTTGGTGTATGGATGGGTTTTTGTGAGCAGATGAGAATTTCCAGTCGTTAGTCAATGGCCCGGGACAGGCGGCTCAAGCAGGCATGTCACTCCGTCGCATCATCGCATCTATGATTCTCCTCTACCTCAATGGACTAGGCTCTTCGCCCCGCAGAAATTAATACAGTCAATGCAACCATATCTTGCTTACTTCCATGCATTTCCGCCCGCTCTAAACTTCCCTCACGTTGCGTGCACTACTAGTTACTCCCTAATTTCCCACGGGTAGCTGGGTCTTAAGTGCATTTCGGACTGCCCCTCGAGAAATATTTTGTGAGACTTATTGGCTCCTTCTAAAAATCGAGCTTTCATGGGAGGAATAATCAAATAGATTGAGTCAGATAACATTACTCAAGATTCGCTTATTAGGTGGCACAAAAAACCTACAGCATCCATTTTTGCTTAGGTGGCCGGGATCCTGATAAAGTAAGTTGTGCCACGCTCACCACGTGGCGGCTAGCACTTATGCGGCAATGCCTCGCTCGTCCGGTTTTCGACGCCGCGGGATGAGCTTTACCGTCACCACACATTGCCTTTCCAGTTTCCGCTCCTCACTCAGGCTGCTTGCATCGTACTCTAGTTATTGGCTGGCCCGTGATCCCGTATGCTCTATCTGCTTTTGAACGGTTCGGAGTCCCATTCTCCCTCCGATTGACATTCTCTTGCCTCATTCGTACGTGATAAGATGCTCCGGTGGACTTGCTTTTATTCACTCTGCTTTGTCCTTCAGTTGTTCCATGTCTTCTGGTGCCACTGAAAATACACCACAAGGCCATGACCTTAAAAATCATTCAGCGGGGCACGAGGCAAGGGGAGAGGGATGGGAGGACAAGGAGCTTGGTGGTGAAGAAGAGGAAGAGGACGATGAGGGCTCAGAAGACGAGCTAGCCCAGGAGCTTATGCAGGCGTCCATGATGGGTCTTTGGGCGCAGATGGCTCAAATTAATGCAGGAGCTCAGCAGCCTCCCTCTGCAGCGACTGCGCGTCTTAAGACTTCCGTTGTGCCTCCTACCGCCAGTGAGGTGCATTCGCCAGGTCATGATTCCTTGCAAAATCCTGAAATGCTCTCTCCTGAGCCCCCCGACTATCCGTTGCCTATCTTCTCACAACCATCCGCGAAAGCGCTCTTGGCCCTTAGCACAATTCGCGACCTCCTCACCCTTGCTTCGACAAACTCGCTCGTCCGTTCCATGCTCTCGAACCTAATCATACCTGATTCAGGTGGTATTAATGTTCTCGAAACACTCTCTACACTCCTGGACTCCAATTGTATCCCGAAGGAGATTGCCCGATGCTTGCATCCGTTACTTTTGTCTTTGGCGACTTCTGAGCTATTGTTTCCGCCCAAGCCTGCAGCCAGCGGGTCTATACTTGCTCCTCTCCCTCCTCCCTCTGATGACAACGGAAAACGCAAGCGTTCCGAAGAGCCCGGAATACCGCCAGCGAAACGACCAGCAACTGAGATTCAAGCGTACTCTCTGCACCTCCAGCTGGACCACGCTAGCAACGCCGCCGCATCTGTGCTGGATTCGGGACGCAACGCACCTTTTAGCCCCGCTCTCATTGCATCTATTCACTATCCGCTGTACCACATCTTCCTTTTCGCATCAACAGCAGCAAATCAGCCTGAGCCCGCTCGGGTAGCGCTGCAAGAAGTCGCGGGTCTTATCCAACTCCTTGGCGTAGTGTCAAGCGTCCCAATCGGGGGAGAACCTTCCGTAACTGGAGCACCATGGCTCCAAACGCCAGGTCGCCCGCCTATCACCGATATCGCGACGGCCGTCTTTCCGTGCAACTTTCCGTCTTGTTTCAAGGTTTTCGCACGCATGTACAGCCTGCGCACGCACGAGCGCACGCACTCCGCGCACCAACCCTTCCAATGTGATCAGTGCTCGGCAACCTTCCCCCGCAACCACGAGCTTAAACGGCACCGGCGCCTTCATGGCAACAGTAGCAAGGCATGGCAATGTAAGGGATGTCGACGTGTCTTTGTTTCTCATGACGGAGCGGTCAGGCATCGTGCATTGGGCACGCCTTGTGAGGATGCACACGCGTTGGAGGTTGATGTTGAAGTGCGCGAGGAGATAGACCGCGTGCGCCTGTGGAACGAAGCGTGTGGTCATGTGCTCGACCCCGTTCTCGAAGAGGGTCAGATCCCTGCCAGCGTGCTCCGCGGCGCCGAAGCTGCAGTCCTCCGCGTCTTACCGTCCATACGAGACTTTATTTCCCACCACATCCCATCCCTTGCGCAGGCTGTCCTTCCTCCCGGAAGCGATGGGTCTGTCGTATCAGCCATCGCATCCGTGATGACACGCGCCCAAGAGCACTCCGCGAATCCCTCTCAAGGAATCGATCCATGGCTCGGGTTCTCCCCCGCGGGACTTTCTCCGGAGCAGACGCGCTTACTGGGAGATGCAATTGTGGGGGCTATGATCACTGCCAGCCGGCAAGCAGAGGCGTTGACTGCATTGGAGGAAGAGGACGATGTACGAGACGAGTTCGAAGGAGGTAATGATACGACACGGGTTTAGCCCTGGTTTTCGTGTCCGTGCCACTGTAGCTGTCAGTTGTCTGGAAGGGTACTACAGGGGTTCGACATGACCCAACATCGTCAGTCCTGATTCGTTAGACCTGATTCGTCTTCCAGACTCATTCTTAGCGCCCATCAAAGTCCATTCAGGCGGCCACACCAGGATTTTGACTGGACAAGTATGATCCCTCCAAAAAGGGTGGAAGGAATACGACTAATTCCCTGCATCCACGGACCGGCTATTGCCGCAGGCGCGTCCTTCACCCTGTTCTCGTCGAGGTGTTGATCCTTATCGCCTTCCGTGCCCACATCCATCGTAAGTGACTTTGTGTGTCCTGGAAGATCTATTTGCTTCTCAGGACCCTTGGTGTATTAGTATGTTATCCATCACCCCACGCGGGGTTCTCTTGGGCAGGTCTGGTCCTAAGATCGATTGCTCCTAGTAGACGTTCTCGGACTCTCCGCTACGTAGGCATTCGCCGATACACACAGCTCTTTTTCACGGATCGGACAAGACTTAGGCGAGTTGGAACCCCACGTATTTAAACGCGATACAGAATATTTTCTGGGCGACATGACTTCTCTCATACTCAGACTACGCATCTGATTTTGTATCAGCACCCAACCCTACATGCTGGTGTTCTTGCGCTGATCAACGTGCTGGCGTGAAGGCGTTGAACCCAATCAATCTCGCTATTCCCCGCTGGTGCTCATGGGTCTCGGCATGTCCATGTCCGCGCCTATGCCCGGGGTTTCTCTATGTCTGGACCGTTCCCTGCTTTTTTCTTGGGAGAACTGAACGAGGTACGCCTCCCAGAGGGGCATCCACCATTCCGTGATCATCCTTGGAGCCTTCTGTCGTTTATGAAGCCGTACACTAACAGTACGGGAGCTTCGTTCTACATAATAATGTATAAACAAGAAGACGCACGTGCCGCTCAAACTTCAAGTCCTAGCGCAGAGCTGATACCGGTATATATGACCTCGTAGGCACAGGGGCAGCCATCCATATAGCTTCTTCCACCTGCAACCATACACTGACGGAGATCTGACGGCGCTGGATCCTAGCGAAGCGAAACTTCCAATGCGCCACTAGCGTTAGCTGCTTATTCGTCTCGTGTCACGTGTCGCCGTCTGAGGTGGTTCGATCAGTGTCGTTCTGCCAACCCTCCCGCTTCTAAATCCGCCACCGTCTGGGGCCTATCAATAGCCTGATCACTAGGGTCGAGGTGTGTGGATCTTGGAACCTAGTAAATCTCATCGTTTGCGGTAAGGCTATGACCGCTGTCGAAGAGTTCCTGCTGATGGGGCAAGGAAGCGGTTTCTTTGTATTTCCGTACCGGGCTGTCCTCCTGCGATAGAGTCACACGCGCCTAAGACGCCGCAAGAGGTTTCAACTTGTACACGAGCTGGTCGAGAGGCAAAAATTGCGTCTGCACTCGCTCCGACGCCCTAAGTCGGCGTGCCGAGCTTACCCCACGAGCACCGAATAGGTACCACCGACTATAAATGACTATTGTAGTCATCGGCAGGCCCGTGAAGGCCAATTCGCATTCATCTCCCGCCAGAGCTCAAGCGCTCAACGTGCGTAGAGAAGAACGTAATTTTCCTTAGGTCGGCGGTGATGAGAGCTAGGAGTTCGAAGTAGTAGGTCCGCTTTCGCCGGAGCGTCAACGGTTGGCTTGGCCGTAGGAATCGCGTAGTCCCTCCGGGAAGCCCGAAGACCCTGCTATGACTTACCAAAATCTCCTTTCTGCAAAGACCGGAACGCTTGCAGCGTACCCGCGGCATCTAGCGTACGAGAGGTGGTCTGGAGCCCCCGTCGGTAGTGTTCCCAGCGGCGACGCTTCTTCCTGGCATACACGGATGCAAAGAAATCGAAACGGCTGCCACAGTCGCTCCTCCGAGTCCCGTCTGGCCAAATCTGGAACAAGGTCAGAGCCAAAGTGAGCTGTGGAATTCCCGCGCTCCTGAATCCGTGCCATCACCTGGAGGCTTCACGGGAAGCGACGTCCTAGGGATTCTGTGAGCGTCGCGATGGTGACAGCGAACAATAAGACGAGGAACAGCGGCGCATCAGGTCCAAATTCAAAAGGGAAAGTTGAGAACGGCGCCCCGGTCGCTCCGTATACACGTCTTTGGGAGCTCGACTCGCGTTTAGGAGGTTAGAGTTAATGCACCGGGCGCGTACACAACGCATGTTGCGGAGCACTGGACACAATTAGGAGCCAAAGTGTCGTCCTGAGTGACTTTCTATCAACGCCCCCTTATTAGAACCTTCTTAGTTTCTCGAAGTCCACACGTCAGGACTCACAACTACGAATTTGATGGTGTACGATAGCGGGCGAGGGAAGTTTATTGTCTTTGCCAAAGGGCGCCTGACTGGTGGGAATCGAGGCCACGCGCGCCAGTGTGCGTCTTTTTGTTGTTGCACCTTTCATCTCGCTGGAACTCGGCGCGGCTGTCCCTCACCATAATGCATAACAATTGCCCTCCAGACCGTGAGCATGGCTTGCCTACGCGATGGATCTCTGCTTTTGTTTCCCTGCCCAGCCACATGCGCTTCGAGGGTGGGGTTATGCGCCAGAGCAGATTCCACACGCGTTACACCTCTTCGATCCACAGCTTATAAGATCTCAGTCAACATGCGTTTTCCTACACCAGTCATCCGCTCTTCTCCGCCTCTGGGGTCCGTAATAATCACTCCTGACTCGAGATTGCACTACTGCTGCGCACAATATGGCCACTGCATACTACGCGTTGCCCGCTGCCGCCAATTATTACACGCCGTCGCCTCACCAGCACCGCCAGCGCGGCGCCCGTATGTGCGACAATTGCGGGGCTGTTGAGGAGCCGACAATCAAACAGTTCCGTCTCTGTGGTGGCTGCGTACGTCCATCTATGTATGAAACATTGGGTTCCAGTCTGATCTATACCTCTAGATGACCACGAACTACTGTGTTCGCGCGCCCGCCTCTTGTCCCACTCAGGTTTTCTGACTCTTCTTATGTAGTCCCCAGATTGTCAGAAGATGCATTGGCCCAGACACAAGACGATCTGCCAACACACATCTTCCCAGATCGCGGCATCCAAGCAGCAGCCCCTGAGCGCAGATTACCCAGAGGAAAACATGGCGAAGCTTCTTCGGCGTTTTGCCTCTCTACATACTTCTCTTCTCGGCTGGGCAGGCTTCCAGGCCCTTCAGCTCAAGCGCATTCCAGCCAATGTGCGCCAGTCTGCGCTACTTGTTGAGCTCTCGTATCGTCCCAGCTCAGACCCGCATCGGCAGTATGTCTTATATCCGTCCTTGTACCTTCTGCGCTTTTAAGCTGGATTATCTTCACAGGTTTTCCATAAAGGGCACTTACGTCGTTCCGCGGACATACGTCACCGCTCGTGACCCCCTGGTCGCGGCCGATATTCAGAGGCGTGAGGAGCGTTGTAGGCACGCGGGAGGCATTGGATGTGCTATTGTGCTCGTGCAGTGCGGCGCATTAAGTCAAGTCATGCCGGTGGAGGTGGATGCTCCCGGGAAGATCACCTGGGATGAACGAGTGGACTGGGAGGATGTCCTTCGCCACTTCGTAGACGCGGGTCGCACAGACTTCAAGCCGATATCAACAACATCTCGGGGGTGAGTCTCGGCTTCGTCTTTGGTTCCGACTCTCGGCTCATGAAATTGGACACAGCGTTTACTACGGTTGATTAGCCCTCCTCGTCAGCGTTTCGTTCTAGAGCGCCGGCGCCCGCTTTCTTGTCTACTTTCGATTTGCACCGACTGCTACAATACCTCGTCTATCTACGCCCTAATTTTCGGGGTTTATGACTTCAGGGATCCTCGATTGCACTGTATTTTATCCGCTGCATTTGTGTACCGATACCTCTCGCCTTCGTTACCGTTGTATATACTCGTCGATTGTCGCGGGACCCCGATGTCCGCTTTATTCGAATACATTCCCAGAAGAACAGAGAGAGCCAGCACCGGAGAAGCGTCGCCGGTCATGACGGCCTCGGATCCAAGGAGATGTGGCTTCCGGTTGCACAGTGGCCTGTCCCGTGGGTTCTCTTGGAACAGAACTAGTACGAGGAACCGGGAAGTATTACAGCGGTACGTCTCCTCATCGAGGACAATGGTGGATGTCGACGCACCTAAGGATCGGCGCAACAGATGGGACATCCCAAGAGCCGGAAGAGCTAGTGTTGTGGTGCCGAGCTCAATGTGGTGGACTAGTACTAGTACTGTCGCTATACGCTGCCAGTGGTTTCGCGCCGTAAGAGGCTCCGGCGAATTCGAATGGCAGGTTGGGTGTATGCATCCTCTCGGTTTATCGGTAGAGTTGGACGAGGATTGTAAACAGATAGTCCACCCTCGGATCGCGCGCACAAGACAGCGACAGACAGACACCCACACCAGGAACATACGGCCACAGTAGACGGCAAGGCACACCTCCCCTGAGCGCCCCGACCTCTCCACTGCGCAAGACCACCTCGGTGGCCGAGCGCCCCTACAGTCCGCAACCTCCAACATCAACCAGCCGCCAGCATTTGGCATGTGTATATCGTTTAATGTCCACTATGGGGCGCCACCCACCCTCGGACAGTAAGTAATATACAAACAAACAAACAAACAAACAAACATGCATCCTCTCGCACGGCACACACATCAGATCTACTCTTGGCGGGACTGACAGATGGACATCTGTGGAGTACTGTCCACTTATTGGCACTTAAGCGTCAAGTTCTGTGAGCACTTCTCCTTTGCCCCTCGGGCGGTTAACCCAACGTCACAGGTCCTCTGCAGGGGCACAGTACGGTTGCTAGTGCTGCGCGTCGCGACGGCCGGAACAGAAGCGTACTGAGTGCTGCAGCTTGCAATGGTCTCCTGGGCACAGTCCAGCTCTTCTCTGCACTAGTCCTTGAGGTGGCCATGCGCGGTGACGCTAGTCAACACCATCCGGTTCTCACTGGGCAGAGATGTGGTGAAGATGTCGCGAGATACGGCGACCGCGCAGCTAGTATAACGTTCCCCATCTAGCTAGGCACTGAGGATACTTAGGTGTTTTGTGGGAAGTAGGACCTTTGCATTTCAAGCAGCTATAGAAAGGGCTCCAAAAAGAAAGTATATAACGTGCTGTCCACGAGCCCCATTCGCTGACTGAAGGGCATACTCCGAGTCCCCCATTAAGGACCGAGACAGTGGCACGAAACACATGTTCACCTGGTTGTCGGAGAGGCGCAAGGTTGTCGAAGGCCTTTCGGATAGGGAGCCGACTGTTGCGTGTTTGCATCGAATTCCTGAGAAATCCGCGTAGACTGCGCCATCGTATAATACAAACTAATAAACGGACACGGAACGTAAAGTAGTTGATCTACGCACTTCCACGGCATCTGGCCAAGGTGTTACACATCGAATAGCCGTTTTAAACCCTGCCATGCTGCAAAGCTGACCGCATTCATCGGTACAATCTTGATCCAACCAATGCTAAGGCCGACGTAGAACGCGCGCCAGCCACCACGTGCATAAACAGCGCGTACGGTCTCGCCCCAGCGTAACCAGCGATCGGGACGAGTGAGCCCGCCAACTTGCATCTGCCGCCGCACAACCTCGAAAGGGTACGAAACTGTCTGAGCGACCACGCCGCAGACGGCGCCTGTGGCTAGATCTGTGGCAGGCGAAGACGGTCGCCGTGTTGAACCTGGAGGAGGAGGAGGGAGGATAGTCGAGCGGAGGTAGCCCCAAGCAAGGAACGAGGTTCCGGCATAAGGGACAATACCGATCAAACTGACGGTAAACCCGCGGTAGAATTTGAGGATCGGGAACGCCTCGAACTCGGGTTTTGCACTCGTTTGCATGCCTGCTCCTTCACGATAGACCAGACGAGCGGCTTGAATGAACGAAAGACGGGCGGATGTGTTGGCTGAAGTATGCTGGGTGTGGAACGCCATGCGGACGCGAATAAGCTCAAGTGGATAGGTGAAGAAGACTGAGATTGCGCCTGGGAAACGTAAGTAGACAATTCGCTAAATTCACTGTGAACATACCGGAACATGCGCCAGCCACGAAACGACGGAGGTTAGTTTCGTGGGCGGGGGTTGGCATTAACGCCTATTGCAGATATTATGCGTCAGAGCCTCTAATGACGCATACGTCGGAGAGACCGGGATCGATCTGGAGACTTACATCATGGACCTGGTCGTACGCTAGGAATTTGATACCAGCATAGGGAAAGACGCGCAAAAGTGTAGCTGAATGTCCTTGCAATAGTCCGCGCACACCCATCTCATGAAATATCTGTGCACCCGCCCTGAATGCACCACTCCATGACCCTGCACCACCGTTTGTTTATGCACTGTGGAGACGGAGTCAGACCGCACCAGCGTATTTCTGGAAGTCTGGATTGGATGCCTGGAACAGAATCTTGACCCTGTCAAGAGGTGCAACGACTGTCTTCGCCTGTGGTAAATCAAGTGTTAGCTTCTACAAATAGTAAAAAAAATATCACTTACGATACAACCCGCAAGGCCTCCTGCAACTCCTTGTCGGATTGCACGGTCGTAGTCGTATGATTTGCGACGGGGTCGCACATTCGTACTCATTCGATAATGCGGTCTGTTCCAATTTAATTCCACAAGACCATGGACGATGAGGAAAAGAACAGCGAAGCGAGGAAACGGAGCGGGTGCTTGGTGGATGGGTGAGTATGATGGCTCGGGTGGACCGCGAGTAAGAGTAAGCAGTACCCGGCCCGAGTCCTACACGTGAAACTCCTGAAACAGTCCAACGCGGTCACGCGAGATTTCTTTCGGCTCATCTCTACTTGCTACCATCACAACAAGTCGAGGATGCCTCCCAAGAAGCAGGATGCTGTCATTCTCAAGGGACAAGATGGTGAACACTGTACTTGTCCGACAGGAAAGCGCTTCACTCATCTGCATACAGCTGAGGACGTTGTCCTGAACTACATGCTCTCTGTGCGTGCAGGAGGATATACGGTTTAGGGCTACACTACCCTCAATCTATGCGCAGATGAACCGCCCTTTCGGATATACGGACGTGTTTAACAACCTGCACGGATCTGTTCAGAAGGCTTCTGTCTCAAAGATCCTCGTTAGTCTGGCCGAGAAAGGGGCCCTCACGCAGAAACTCTACGGTACGTTAGAATATGCATGGGTATATGCGTCCATCTTCCACGTATCACGCTAGGAAAGGTCGCCATTTTTGTTGCAAACCAAGGAAATATGCCTACTCTCCCTCAAGCAGAGTGTGATGCCCTCGAGAAGGCGGGCAAGGACGCAGAGGAATTGAAGAAAGCTATCTCCACCGAGTTCAAGGTCGCCTGTGCAGGTTTTCAATTCTCTCTCACTTCTTTCATCACCTCTTTTTATCTTTCTTAGAGCTCACCAGAATCAAAACAAAGCAGACTGATGAAGAGTTGGCGCAGCAGACTGCAGAGACTGAAGCCAAGGTAGTCATACTTTAACCCCTCTATGTTTCCGCTGATAGTATCTGCGAGCAGGCTGCTCAACTACGTGCACATCTTGAACCGCTTAGGTCTGGCGCCCCTCTCCTTACTAAAGCACAGCTAGCGGAACTTGACACGGAGTGGACTTGCTGGCATGCCGAGTGGCTTCGCAGGCGCAAGATCTTCCGAGAGCACGTATTATTTTCGTATTTCTGTCAGATCACGTTCGAGCAGAGTTTTAGATTCTGGGACATGGTCACGGGTAACTGCTCACCGCAGGATGCACGTACTCTCGAAGAAGACTTGGGCATTGAGCTTGATTCGCCCGAGCACATCGCGCTGGGGAAGAGCCCTCTCGGTAACCCTCTACGCAGAGCAACTCTCGATCGTGGCAAGTAGCGGGTGGGATCCGAGTTCTGGCATCTTTTTTGTTCTCATGCTTTCTTGCTGTGTTGGTCAAGCCGGTTTATGACTTTCCCACATGTTACCGCTATCGCTTACAGACGTTAGGGCTGGTCGCTCGACACCTGTCGCTTGTAGGATTATGCAGCCAGTGAAACAATGATACACCATGTGTAAAGATACAAATCCACAATACCCTGGAAGAGAATGTATGTGTAGTGTACAAGAACGCATCACAGGCCTTGAGCTCAGAGATCGTCCAACCTCCAGCCGTTCACCACGCGAAGTCTCGGGTACTTCGCGCGCAAGGCCCTTAGGGCCCTCTCAACCTCTTCTCGTTCTACTCTGCCGATGACAGAGCGATCGGCCGAACCTTCTTTAAGCCACTCGCGGTAGTCTGGTATGAACCCGGTCTCAGCCCGGACATTCGAGACCACACAGAGCCGCGGAAACGCCGGCACGACGTCGTCCGCGGCATATAGCCGCGTGTACCACTCCGGAAAACACGTTGAGTGCTGTACAGGCTTCATCGCGACCATAGGGTCGCCTGCGCGAGGTAACGTGAGCTCCTCAAGTGCGGGGAAGATACTCGCAGCGAGGCGAAGTGTTGAAAGGTTGATCATGTACGCCAGGCCGAGCTTGCGTAAGGTATCCCGGTTGATGGCACAGAACGCAGTTGTCGACGCCGCGGCGAGCATGTGAAAGTCACCTAAAGTGGAGAGCCGTAGGCTCCGATCGACGCGGCAATTGAAAATGGGCATCATTAGTGCGCCGGGTGCATCGAGGAGATGACGAATGTTTGGGAGAAGCGGATGAGGGGGTGGCACGGGTGTGCCCCACCTGTTGGGCGTTTGCATGGTGAGCTGTAGTGTATCGATGGTGGGATGGGCCCGCAGGAAGTGGACAAAAAGTTCCTCTATCATGGATGACATATGATGCTGGCGAGTGATATAGAGAGCCCGTAACGCAGGCAGTCTCACGTTGAAGAATATGGACGCGAGAGGGGTCGGAACAGCGGCAATTTTGATTTCCTGCAGCAGATGTATGAGTATACACAATCATGTGAGCTGAAAGGCGACTGAGAAACGACAATGGACATCAAATTGGGTTGAGCGGTGGTAGGGTGGACTATAGCATCCCGGCGCTACGCAGCGGAACGGAGACGGTGCCAAACTGGGTGATTCTGAGCAGGAGGAAACTCTACACACACCTGCAAGAATACAGAAGCACTTAGCATTGGTCCAAGAGAGTTTCCGACGACTTGATCGTAGTAAATGCATTCGTGTTCCTCAAAATCTATTTTTGTTAACCTTCGCAGAGCCCACATCTGCGGAGAGATCGACGGTGAGCTGGGCGCGGATGCAGCGTGGTGATCACCCACCGAATGATCCGCCATCTGCTGACGTGCAGAGAGCAAGGCTTCATCACCGGCGATTGAGCCAGGGAAGACCACGACGGGAGCACGGAGGGAGATGGTAAGCTCTGAGAGCGAGGGAAGGAGCGTCGTCGCCCAGCGGAGCACTTCTAGTGCGATATGGAATGCAGGTAGGCCGCCGGGGCAGATGCTATCGAGCTTGAGCGAGCGCACGTTGACCATGGCTTTGAGTGCGGCAATGAAGAGCGTGGGCTGGAGATCGGCGGCTACTGCAGAGCCGTTGCATGCGCTGTTCTCGACGGCGCGCGGGATGCGCCACCCGAAAGAAGGAATCCCATCGTACAAGATAAGCGTGTACACGTTTCCTGCGAGCCCTGGATGGTCGATGAGGTGCTGCCAGAGTTCCTTGTGAGCGAAAGGAGCCCGTATGACCCGATAATCGAGGTGATTAGGGATGATGACATTCCGAAGTGAAACGCAAGTTTGGGCAAGCGCAATCAGGTCATTACGCGAATCGCAATGGCGGCCAATATCTTCCAGCAATTCGAGTGGGAGTTGTTGCCGTAGCTGAGGACACACTCGGGCGGGCGTTGTCTTTGCCATCGGGGGTGGTGGGCAAAGGTGAGGGGTTATGGGGGTTGTGCGGCGGATGCGGCTGGAGAGTATATGTACAATACACTCACTCCCATCACGCGCACGAGGCGGAGGAAAGAATAGAAAAGGCCTTTCTGAATTAAAACACGAAAATAGGCGCAGTAAGATACTGGTATAAGATAAGTACCATCTCTTCTATTCTCTTTCATTTCTGGAAGATCGCAGCGGCCGTGCGGTCGCGAACACCCTTCAAGAACGACACAAGATCCGTTCCGCCCGTGCCCTTGAGCGGCTTCTTCTCCTCTGTCGTCTCCACCTCCACTCTGGCGGCTGCCATTTGAGCCTCGCGCTCGCGCCGAGCGGGGCCCATGATGTAAAGTGCCACGATACGCATGTGAGCGTCGCGGAACCGCTTCATCGCCCCGACCGCTCGGTTGTATGCATCGGCAAGTCCCGAATCTTTCTCCTGGTACTCTTCGACGAGCTCGCGTAGTGGTCGCGGCGCGTTCGCGAGATGCCGGAGGAATGCACGGTGGTGACGGGGCATATAGATTTGCATGCGGTCGAGGAATGTTGGACCTTCCTTACGATCTCCAGCGCCCTGCCCGTGCGAGTAGTCCGACACGCCAAGAAAGATATCGAGCGCGTGCACGAGCGAACTCTGGCCTGCACTAGGTCCGGAAAGCTCGGACGGCTGTCGCTCCCGAGGCACGCCCTCGAACACCCACTTGCGCCCGTCCGGCCCGCTGTCCTGGCCGTTGAACCAAGGCCGAATGTCGTGATAGAACGCTTCGGGGTCGCAGCCTTCTCGAACGGCCAAAAGCTGCTTTGCGAGCTCGTCGATATGACCGGAGAGGGAAGTGAGATAGCGCTCGATACGCAGCCGTGCGAGTGAGTCGCCAACGAACAGTTCGTCCATTGTCGCCCGCATTGCTTCGAGGGCCGCCACACCGACGAGTTCGCACCGCGCTGAGGACAAGTAAAACTCCTCCTCGTCTGAGGTGCCCGTGAAGAGGGTGATGCAGCGAAGATTGTCCAGCGACGGAGCGCCCTGGCCGGTACCATTACACTCTTCTTCGGGGAGAGGCGTGCTCAACGGGGCAAATGCCGGGCTAAATGGTGTTCGGGGCCCGCCGGGGAAGAATGGAGTACGCGGAAGGAATGCAGATCCGGGCGTTATGGGGAGGACATGCTGCTGTCTTGATACCCAAACCCGCGCAGGCGAAGACGGCGTCGGTGCAGTCTTCTTCAGTGCCCAGTTATACAACACGTCATCCGAGTAGGTGAGCACGACAGGAAGCTGAAGTTGCTCTGACACCGTGATAAGTGGTACAGCGATCGGTGCCGGGATGACGACATCTGCCCTTGCGAGCTCAGGTGGCGGGGGCGGCTGCGAGTGTATGTAGAAGTGCATGAGCCATGCCAAAACGCTATGCGCGCGACGTAGATGCACTTCAGACTCGTGCAGACTGGTCGTCAAGATGATCGGAAGCTGTGAAATAATCGGTCAGCATAGTGTAGAATGGTGGAAGGATGTTTTAAAATAGTTGAAACTGGGAACGGAACGAGGTTCGAGAGCGACGAGATGCGCTTGAGCGTCAACTCGCGGATAAGCGACATTCATGACAACCTTTGGCCGGAACCATTGCGTCACTTTTTGTCATGGTCGGCCATCATCGCTTCATCGGCGCGAGATCCCGAATAGCCTACCGCCTCGCTCATCTACCTCTTCCCAGCAAGATGGGGCTGAACCCACTACGCGCCTCCGTGCGCTCCGTAAGCAATGGGCAATCGCTCACCTCGCGAATGCGGGCCCGCCATGTTGCCGAGCAATCCCTCTGCTCCTGTGTCAGCTCTGATCGACGGCCAAGTTGCAGGGGTGCCGCTTGTGCCTCATCTAGTAAAACCTCCCATGCCTCGTATTCACTGGGAAGCCGTGCGAGAGGCGGCTCGAATGGCATGAAACCCGTTCGGTTGTCGACGTCAAAGTCATGAGCGTTGAGGGTAGATGTGTCGACAGTGCGTGGGGTCGGGGCGGTCTGGCGCGGCTGGGACAGGAAATGGCTCGACGGGAGTGGGGATACCGGAAGCACGGACGCGCCGGGAGAGACGAAGACGGGGGGCGGAACCATGGTCGTGGTGGTAACGATAAAACGAAGGAAAGAGGGTAGAAATAGAAGAGGAAAAACTGATTATTAAGAAGGGGGAATAAGGAACGGGCTGGAAGGACCGGCTTCGAGACTTTGCAACACGAAGGTCCCGAGCCTTATAATCCTCTGCGAAACCATGATCTGGATCTGTCGTCGCCTTCCTCGCCGCCACCACAGCCCTCATCAATCTTTGTTGGTTCGGTGTTGGAGTTGAGAGTAGCCTTCTCCTGGATGCGAAGTCATCGACCGCCCGTTAAGTGTGTTCCCCAACACGACCCTGCGCTACAGCCTATTTCATCCAGTCAACTTGCATAGCAAGTTTGAGCGTTTAACACTCGCCGTCCCTAGCATCAAGGGTATGCTGTGCCAGGCGCCTCACGAAACGCCTCGTCGAGGAGACCAAGACAAGACAAGACAGTCAAGACAGTCTGTGATCAGATCAGTTGCTGCCGCTGGTTGCACTTGCCGATCGCCGCGGTGCGGTAGCAGCAGTGGACGACCTCCCATATGCAAGATGTGCTAGCAAGTAGGTTGGCGACATTCCTCGCCCTCGCCGTATCCACCAACTGTGCCTTGAAGGACATGCTCTTACCGGGGAATAAATCTGTGGGGGGGGGGGGGCGTGAATATATTCCAAACGACGACGGGCGCACCCCGCAGCTGATTTCAGAACCCCTGGCCTCGCAGCGACGTTCGTCATCCCTGCTGCCTTCACATAGGCTTGAGCCTGTGTCGATTTCTGACAACGTGTATCAGTGTCCAGCTTAGCATTGAAGCTTTCGAATACTGACAAATGCGACCTCCAGTCTTCCTCAAGAGAGCTTTTTGATGCCGGGATTCTGTGTAGCTGCCCCAACCCCTGCTAATAGTCAAGCACTATCAGCAGCATGGCATTCCTTGTTGAAGTTCCGGTTCCTGATGGTAGCTGCGACTAGTCGAGTCTCGTGTTGTGTGCATCCTGCGCGTCCTATCCCCCCAAGAATTCTCTGCCGGACTGCGAAGCCTCGGCCCGCTTGCTTTGCGACTTGCACAAGGACTCGGACTTGTATCTGTGGCGCCTCCAGTGCTACGACTATGTGCCGACATAGATCTACACGTACTTGGGCTTGTTCGGCTCTGCGCTGGCCCTTGCTTTATGTTGTATCTATTACGTCCTCTAGTTCCCGTGTCTGGGACGCCCAGCGTGGGTTATCTTGTAACCGTCATCCAGAGCACGGTCACGAGGGCGCAGCACATACCGTCGAACCAAGAGACTTCACCACATGGTTGTCTCGACCCACCACGCTCTGGCGGCTGCGTCTTCTGATTTCACGTCTGCGTGTCTTTGCAAAGAGTTTTCTTCAGGCGCTCTGGCAAGGTCGCACCTCGCTCCCAGATTCAACCGCAATTGCCGATGGCGTCAATTCTGCGTCAGAGTTGCCGCTATTTCTTCGTATTTCGGAAGTGGTCATGCTTACTCCCTCTGCTTCCGTTGTGTTCGATCCTCCGGCGTTCCAGCTCAAGGATATGTCCTGTCTCGCCGCATCACACCCAGCAAACGGCGTCAACTCATCGCCATTCCACGCAATGCTCCCATACACTTTCATACTAGCGCAAGGGCGAACATCCGGAAAATCGAGTGTTTGGGTAACAGAGATGCACCGGATTGGCGGGAAACTGTGCATATTCGGAGGACGGATTGTAGGATTGTGCCCACGGTAATTTTCTAATGCACGAAACAATGGACGACCGATCGTTTTATCGTAAGACATATGCTCCGGGGAACTAACACTCACAACCGCAGACGAAGACTGGATGATCGGTGTCCGTCGTCTCTTGTGTGGAAGTACTCCGCATGCTGATTTGGTTTATACAGGCGAAAGTGCTATAGAGTTACAACGGCAAGTGCTACATGATCTGGTAGGAGAATACTCTCTTGAAACAGATGCGGCACAACACATGTACGCCACTGGCATCTGTGCTCTTGTCGAGAGAAAGCTGTCCGTTACTGGCTGCGTAGCCCAGTCGTCAAGCTCGACGACTCTCATAGGCAACTGAGTGACTGTCCGTTAAACGAATGGCAAAGGGTAGATCTTTGTCTTTCAGGAAACCGGTCGTCTCGTAACTGTGTTTCTATAGTCTCTGTTAGATCCAGATTATGGTGTGGCCGAAGACCAAACCTTCATAATCTACTCCGTCAGCGGCTGTTGGGACTCACATATCAATACCTACGGGTTACGATTTCGCCAGCTAAGCCCGAGGAGTGCTCATTCAAGTCTTGGTGTCAGAAGTCACACCAGGTAGGTCGCACCGCAAGTGTCCTTGACTCTTGACCCGCCTTCATGGTGGACGAAGAACAACAGGCCCATTTCCCAGCAAAGTGCCACCACCGGAACAAGCTTCATTCCCAAGGACGCAGCCCGTCACGAGGCTGTTCTCGGCGATCCATACATAGTCTACCACAATAAGAACTCAAGCTCAAGCTCCTTACTGAGTGCAACCCGTTCCCAAAGAGTTTCACCTGTAATAATGTAGAGGACTTCGGATTTTGGCCGCCTTAGGCCGCTAGTGTCTCGTATGCTTTTTCGGGGGTAGCCTTGCCTGACCTTTGACCTGGTTGGCTCCGTATCCGAACAGCCCGCATCAGTAGGCCTTTGGGTTCCTCATTAGATGTATATGTAAGCAATGCACTTGGCACATTGCAATGATACGATCGTTCATTCGTTGTCAAAGTCATGTGCGGGCTTTGTCACCGGCCGCGTCGTAAGCCTCCTGCACTTGATCGCGGAGTGTCCAGTTCTCATATATGTATATCTTCTCTCCCTGCGTTTGTACCACATACCCACGCTTCTACTTGCCAGTACTAGTTGTTCCCGGCACTAGTAGAACCCTGTGGTTAAGGTACCAGTATGCGGGCAGCATGTACGAGTATTTACAGGTGCTGGCGAAAGCTGCCTGTTAATTGCGAGTGCCCTAGAGCAAGTGACTGGCAATGACATCATCGAGCCCGGCCGCCGTTTTCGCGCCACTACACGAACTAGTTGCTTCGACATATTGGAATTAATATTGGGAAGGTGCTCAAGAGAGAATGACGTCACTGGCCGTTTGGCGACGACGTCATCGACTTCTCCGCCTTCTTACCGACACGGCCGCCGTGATACGAGCACTGCGCTGCGCTGTGCCATTCTCTGCAGCTTACCCGTGCCCACTTGGCCGCGCTAATGTACGCAGTCCCAGAAGCATCGCCGGTGCCGCACAGACGTCATCGAGCTGAACTTCCCCGCCCGGATCCTAGCGGCAAAGGGACGCATACGGCCGCCGCCGCTTCTTGTGTCGTGGCTACGCGCTAGTTCAAGTACACATCCGTGCCTCTCCTACATGACTGCCCCTTGAACAAGGCGTCTTTTTGGAGGTTATAAGCTCTCTGACATCTGGGACAATGCTCTTTAGCAATCATGTCTCCTGCCTCCGAGTTCTATCGCCACGACGAACGACAGACGCAAAGCAGTTGCAGGTGCAACCAGTGCGTCGCTTCCGCAGCTTCTACTATGGCTTGCTGGGCACCGAAGATTGGGACAATTCCTTTACCCTACATCGCAGGCGGAGTGGACGTGTTGGTGCGAAAGGTCTCCTGCTCGTACACTGAGACACTGATGTCGTTAGCAGTGCACTCGGGATACTCGTGGGGATGAGCAGCAAAGCATTATCGTGGAGCACACCGCAGCATATGTCCATCTAGTACAGAGTGCTCAAGTCACGAGGGACGTATCCTCAACCCCACACGACCACGACGGGATAGATTCTAGCGACACCAAGCATTTTCCTGCCCCGGCAGGGCTTTGCCCTGTTCCGACGGGGGAATGCTCTACGGGCGAAAGAGCCGACAACGGGAAAGTACAGGGCTTACCTACCTTCCGACCTATGCCAATCGTTGAATATACCCGAGTGTTGCAAGTCCAAGCCGGCATCTACGACTTCGTTACCCGCGTTCGCGTGAGCCACCCATTCTCCTCCACAAGCGAAGGCTTGTTTGTTGACCACCCATTGAAGTACTAGCGAAACTCGAACCACGGCGCATGCCAGCGAGCTATGACCTGATATTTGAAATTTTCATCCTGAACTATGCGATCCCCAGTTGTGACATCGTCCCGGTAGCTATATCTAGTCGTGCAAGCTAATTGGTTTACGAAAGTTACTCTTTATGCGGTCGCTGTAGACTGCTAGTGTTACTATTCCTTTTAGTGTAGGTTAAATAGCTGTAGTCAACCCATGTCACCATACCGTGCCAGATTGTGTAATCGTCCCTCCAACTCTTGGCCTCTACTGTGGTCAATGGTTTCCCACCTGACTTCACCCGACTGTGGTGTAATGATAGTGCTCACCGTTTATTGTTGACCGGCACCCCGTGCGCGAATTCACCTGTCCAATGTTGTGGAACTAAGGCTCCGGTGTCGTAGTACGCGGCTGAGCGTTTGTTGATTCGAGTCGCGTGATCGTGAGAAAAGAGCGTTCTGGCGCGGTGGGAGCTGACCGCGCTCCTGCGCTCATTGTGTCGCTCGACGCCGCCGCCTTCCTGCTCATCAACCGCCGCCTTTCACTCGTCGCATGCGGCGCTGGTCGGTTTAACATAAATCTCTTCAAGCGCGCTGGCTTTCTTTATTACACCGTCGGGATGCCGCCCAAGCCGGCCTCGAAGCGCAAAGCTCCAGATGACCCGCCCTCAACATCGAAACGGGTCCGCAAGGATGTGCGCCCTCTTTCTTTGGATCTTTTACACGTTTTTGAATTTGCTTTAGCCTCCCGCAACAGCCAGCAAACGTAAAGGTGGGTACTCACGGTCTGCTCGTGCCGTGCGTGGCGCGATTGAGCTTTGTTTGTAGTTCCCAATGGCGAAGTCGTCGCGAGCGGCCTTGTCATTATCCGAGAGCCTTCATCGAGAACATCGTCCCAACAAAGCGTGCGTCCGCCAGACGCATCGAGCTCTATGTCCCGCTCTCCACCACCGCCAACCAAGAAGTTTAAGGCATCATCCTCCGATCCTCCCGCGCGCGTATCGTCCACGAAAGGGAAAGAGAAGGCCGCGCTTATGCCTGTACCCGAAGAGCAGGACGTTGAGGAAGACGTGCGCGCGATGGAGACCGAGGCCAATGACATCCGACTTCGATCTAAACGTTCCTCTACGAATCACACGACACCTGTTGGCCACACGGATACCATCATTCCCTTGGAGCCCAGGGAGACGCCACGGATAGAGGCCAACAGAGCTATGCGAGCAGAGGGCGCTGGGTCGAGTGGGCCGAGTACGCCACGGCAGACGCACGGGCGGAGGTCTTCGTTTAGTTCGAGGGGAAAACGAACCAGTATGGGCAGCGATCCGAGCATCATTAGTGCGTGTCCTCTCGTTCGCAGGCTTGCGGATTTCTCCGATCATGCATGGAACACATTTGCGGGGCCGAATCAACTGTGGCCGTGGTCCTTTGCTGGAGCCATGTTTTTCTTGAAAGCCCAACCTTTTGCAGTCAGTTTTTGTGCTGGCTCGTGCTACGATCGGCTGTCTAGGGTGGTAGCTTCTCGGAGCTTATTCACTTCCTAGTTCGTACAGGAATGATCACGCTTTGCCATGCCCTTACGCTCATCTCAACCAAAGTGATTAGCGGCGGTTATCCATATGACCTTTGTTGAGAGAGAAGCCTCGGGCATGTCTATTATTCGCTTCTATCCGCATCCTCTGCAAACCCGTCCTGGCCCTGTGTCTTGTATCTTACTGATTTGCCCTAGCTACTCCACATCGTTCCGTTGAAGACAAACACTTCTATCGATATCTCGACTATGAGTCTCCGGACGCCGCACGCATGAGCGAGTTGCTTGTCTGGTGCATAAAGCGTTCCCTCTCCCTCTCCCCTCAAGGAAGCTCCGCCAAGATGTCCGGGAAAGATCCACCAGCACTGGCGCCGGAACAAGACCAGATTTTGCGCGATGTTATCGACGACACAATCAAGATGCTACGGGCGAAGAAGATCGACACTCGTGTCAATGGGAGTGAGCGACCGGATCCACGGACGCAGGTCAAAGGCAACGAGCAGAACGAGAAGAACCGCGCGCGACACATACAGTTCACTGCCGAGATCGATCGGTGCGAGGAACGTTTATATCTCCATTTAATGCACGGCTCATCCCAATGTACGCAGAATAAAGGCGGAAATGGAAGAATGGTCGAGGGTAGACAAGTACTACGAGAAGCTTCAAGTAAGCTTTCAGGCGGAGCAGCGCCAAAGGAAGGCTGAGGACGCAAAGACGAAGGGTAAACGGCGGGCGGCGCCTGAACTTTGGCTGGACGAGGATTCACCGCGATTCAATGAGCTACCCTCAGCCATGCGCAATGCTGCCGAGGACATGCTTCGGATAGTCGCCACACCACTAACGCCACCTGCACCCGACCCGCGACTGGCCGAGCAGCTGAACAAAGTGCGCAGGCACCGCTGGCAGCCCTCTGTTTTTTCATGCTGACATGCTACGCAGGCGGATCGTTTGCGCTCGAACATTAACGCGGGTTTACAGACCGTTAAGGCGATCGAGATGGATCTTGATCGCCGGTTCGTTTTGATGAACTTGGAGATGCAACGTCGCGATCAGCCACCAGTCGTCATGCCTCTCCCCATCGGTCCCTCACACGCCATTCCAGCCCAAGATCCACAGGAGCTTGTGCGTGCGCTCGCGCATGTCGACATGACGAAGCCGCCGGCACAGGTTAGCGATGCGGCGCGCCGTGCCGCGCGGGATGTCAAGCGCGCGCAAGAAGACGGGACCGGGGTCGGCGAGCGGCGCTTGACGGGTGTTCCACCACCGACGCCCCGTAAAGCCCCGCCCGGGACGCCACGACGTATAGGCACGCCTGGCGCGAAACGCTGACGCCTCTCCTTCGCGCTACCACTCCTATCTCAAACCCAGTCTAATCCTGAGATACCCGGCCCGTCACCCTCGTTTTCGCGCTATGTCTGCTGCTTTGTCCTTCGCTCCCTACGTGTGCCATATAATTGTCTGCCCTCCTCGTCTTGGCTATTCAATGTGTAGCGATTCGTTTTGTCCGCTTACGATCTGCTTCTGGTTTTCCTGATTCGCGTGCAACTGTGGGCTTGTAAGTTAACAGTACAATACTATGATAGTGCGCTAGCGACAGCGACGGTGTTGGTGTATCAATCCAGACTTGGGCGATAACTCACTCTACTGCTATTCCACGCCATAGCGCAAGAGAAAAAGGTCGTGAATTCTATGCTGATGTTATGTATGTATATATGCAATCGTGGTCGTTATGCTATCAGTACATCAAGATACATGTCCAAGCCGTGAGTGGGTATGCAATTAAGAACCGTACAAGAGGATAGCGTAGCAGCGCGCATCCGAATGCTTGCGGTGCGCGCTCTCTATTGGGAATGTTCCGCGCACCCGGCTCAGTCGGAGTCGGAATGCACGTGGGCACTGCTGCCGCTGCTGCGTCCAGACGGCGAGCTTGAGCGGCGGCTGTGCGTGCGCGCGCTGGAGCGAGGGCTGCGCGAGCGCGAAGGAGAACCTGAGGGCCCGCGGCGCCAGACGAAGTGCTCCACGATGTCCTTGAGTACGGCGGACTTCTCTGCAGAGATGCCGACTTGCGGAGACTGCGCAAGGCGGAGGAGTTCCTCGGGAGAATAGACGAACGCTGGACGCGTCTGAGTAGTCGACGACGAGGGTGCTGAAACATACGTTAAAACACGAGCGCAGTCGGCGAGATGACTAAGGCACGTACAGTAAATCGGGGCAGGGCGATGAGACACGCTTTCGGCCGGGCGGGAAGGAGCCGGCGAGGCCCGGCGCGGACTCGAACTCGGACTTGGACTCGGAGATGCGGGCACCGCCGGTTCGGGTGCGGAATGGACGCGCCACGACGCGCTCGCTGATGCAGGCGAGCGCATGCTGGAGTGGTGGTGTGGCGCGAAAGCCCCAAAGCCGTTGTGCTGCTGCGGGACGTGGCGCTGCTGCTTGCGCTGGCCGAACGTGTGCGCATTGTGGGAGGGACGCGAACCCAGGAAGTGCGCAGACTGAGGAAGGGTCTGGGTGGAGATGACGGCGGCCATTGCTAGTAGGAGGGGTAGAGCACAAGCGACTTGGATGAGGCTTTAGAGACTACAATTGCCTGAGATGGGCGAAGAAGTCTGGGGATCGACGGACGAAAGAGCGGCGGCGGCTTTATACGAGGGACGCTCATAGCCAAGCCACGCCAGTTGGAGGAACAATAATATTGAACACAGCCTCCGCAGCGGAAAGGATAAGACAGCAGCTGCTTGACCCGTGTTACGGGTGTAGACTTACGTGGCAGGGGGTGTAGAACGTGACTGCGCACCGAACGCCGAGGTACTTGCTGGTACAGCTGAACGTGGCTTTGAGTCATGATTGATTGAGTAAGCGTGCCAGAAACGACGCGAACCTTACCGACCCTTCGCGCGTAGTTTGAAAGCTTCGGAAGATTGGTCAGGCAATTTAAAGCGAGGTGTAATCCGGGAAAGATGAGGCTGGAATGAGCATAGTCGGTGTCAGCCGGGGCTGCTGTGGAAGTCCCCAGAAAACACGAGATGGCACAGTGCAATGCATTGTCTAGCATGAGCCCAATATGCTACGTGTAAGGCACCTGTAATCCGTTGTGTCAAAGCGGCGATGCGGCCGACTGCGGAGTCCCGCCTCTGAGTGCCTCCGCCGCTGGTAGTCTTGCCTCGGGCCGACGGTGGTCCCGCACATCTTGTTCGGCCACACCGCAAGCTACCATTAGCCACTGCCGGTCTATCTTGGATTGAGCATCTTCCTTTGCCGCCATTTCCCGAGTTGTCTACGTCACCTGCGTTCCATCGGACCAGCGACACGCACGCGATTGCAGCTGGAAAGTCCGAGGGTCTTGCGCATCCTCCCTTTGCTCCTCCCAACCAATAGACTCCCGACTTCCCCGGAACCCGATGCCGTCCGGATGAGTGACCACGGCAACATTCACTATGGATGCGATCCCCCTTCAGTGTTACTTCTACTTCCAAACCCACGCGTCTGCGGCTTTAAGAGCTCGTTGTCATCATCCCTAACTAGAGGCTAGAGCGATGGTCCTTCCGGCGCATTTCTATATGTCAGCTCAACCCCAGCATTCACCGGAATCACATCATGTCTAACGTTTTTGAGGCGGTCGCGTGCTGCTACCCTCTAGACTCACTTGCCGCAATCACGACAGAAGGACGTCAAATGCACGTTGTGGACCGTATACGTTCGAATGTTCTCAAGTCACATAACACCACTCACGCGCTCACAACATATAGTGGCTTCTGTTGTATCTTCGCACTGTCGGCCGAGGACGCCGGGCATCGCAGTGCTATCCCACACGCTAAGCATTGCCGGAATCCAGACTCAACCTCAGCTCGGTCTTGTCTAGCATAGTTATATCTTCTAGATAGAGACAAGGCCAAATCAGATGCTGCGGTGAGCCGGGCCGGATAACTAGAGTAGTCGCACAGGAGGTCGACTCCAACAGGTCTTCGCTGGGGCAAAGTGCCATCTCGACTGTCTCGTATAGTCCTCCTTTCGCGACGACACTCCACCCGGTCGCTTATCGCTGCGTGCTTAATGGCTCCGCGATCCGCGATGATCTTCGCCCGCATGTCGTCGGATCGTGCTGTCGCTTTCTCTCTCCATTCTTCCACTTATGTTCATCTCTGACAGCAGATGGTAACACGCACATGATCTTGAAAACCAACTTTATTCCTGGATCTCGTGGTCGCCGCTCAGGGAAAAGTACTAGTCGATCCCGCCCTCAGCTGCATATCTTTAGGGTAACTTGTCGGCAGCGATACTTATGGGAAGCCAGCGCGCGCCCACGCTCTTCTCGTCGTGCATCCATGTGTACACTTACCATTTCCGCCATTCGCTTGCATGCCAGCATGTCTTGTGCCGGGAATATGCACTCTTCCAGGGTAAAGACGCCTGATACCGGTTCGTGTATCGCGCTGCCACGTATCCCACCTTCCCGATGCGCGGACGCCGACGCGTCCAAGGTGCCTCTCACGAGCGCGTCCGCTGAGATAGCTCTCACTAACGCTTCTTTTACTCGGTTACCATGCCCCATTCCTCGCTCGTGCGGTGACGACAGGTCACATACTGCAAAACGAGGGTGGTCTACTTTGGTTGTGCCGTGGATATATAAACCCCCATAAGAATAGTGAAGAAGCGCAGGGCGCGATACTTCATTAGCCTCCCCGGCCGGCGGTCTACTAGGAGACATGTTCCCTCTGTCCATTTACCGCTGTGACCCGCGCTTCGTTGTGTTCTTAGCTCTTATCATTGGCTCTTTCGTCAGTGTTGCCGCCTTTGACCTCACGAAGAAGGATAATGTACGACCATCATCAACGGCTTCGGTCTGAGCGTGTTTGCTGACGCATACCCTCTGTGCAGCTTGCAGTGTGCATCTGGACCCTCTTCCTGACAACGGTCATCCTGAAAACATAATAGATACTGGGGTCAAAATTCTGCTGGAGGACAACAACAACTGTCGGCATACTGCCAAGACGACACTATTGACAACATCGTCCTCGCCTTCCTGTGCGCTCTTTCCCACGGACTCTTTCTCGATTAAACCCCTAACTGTTCCGGGTGACTGCACAGGTACGTCTTCTTCGGGCCCGCGCCCACGCTGAGCCAGCCAGAGATCGACTTCGCGAACGTGTGTGGGCGCTACCATCACCTACTAATGCCTTCCCGACGTATCTCATGCTGCCTGGCTCCAGATCTGCAACCAATTTAATGACCCGACGTTCACGGGCACAGACCTTGCCGACTGCTCGTTCATGGCGTCTCAGATCGAGGCATGTCAAGCTAAGGGCAAGATCGTCACTCTCTCGCTCGGCGGCGCCACGGGTCAAGTGGGCTTCAGTAGCGACTCGGGTGCAAACAGCCTCGCTGACAGGATATGGAACGAATTCCTCGGTGGGCACCTAGGCTCGGGGTCTCCCCTTGATACTAGTACTGATCAGTCCTATTGCTGTAGGTGGTTCTAGCAGTACTCGCCCATTTGGCAGCGCGGTCCTCGACGGGTACGCTTTTGTTTACCCAATACGGATGTGCCAGAGTCAACGTCTGAGACAGCTTGGACCTGGATATCGAAAGTGGCAGTCCTAGCCACTACAACACATTCGTCAATCGAATCCGCTCTCATACAAACGGTGCCAGTAAGCAGTACTATATCACCGCTGCCCCCCAATGTATGCATCCTGGCTTTTACCATCTTGTTTACGAGCTCACGCGATCTCGGCAAGGCCCATTCCCGGATGCGTGGATTGGTGATGCGCTCGACTCTTCCAATTTCGACGCCGTCTATGTCCAGTTTTGTACGCACTCGAATCTCTATCCTCCTACGCCATCCTCAACATATTCCACCTTGTAGATAACAACTTCTGCGGTCTCGATCAGCCTTCACAGTACAACTTTGCGACGTGGGATAGCTGGGCGCGTTCGGGGTCCAACAACAAGAACATCAAGGTCTATATCGGTGCACCCGCGAGTCCGAACGCGGCAGGGACCGGTTATGTCAGTCCAAGCACACTCGCGAACTTTGCTACCAGCGCACAAAACACATTTGCGTCCTTCGGCGGTGTCATGCTTTGGGACGCGTCCGAGGCTGTTGGTGTGTCTCGTCTAGTCATACGCATGAGCGAGGAAGCTAACTACCTCACAGCGAACAACAATTACCATGTCGCAATCAAGAACGCTATGGTTGCGAACCTAAACGGACCGAACATCCCTGCCGCTTCCAACACGACTGTGCACGCGACGAAGACCGCTCCCGCGTCTGTGCACGTGACCGGGAGCCCAACGCGGGCGTCTCCCACCGCGACCAAATCCGAAACTTCTCAGAGCACCAAGGATGTTCCGGAAGTTCCCAAAGGAGCAGGCGCAGACCAGAGCTTCTCCGAGGACAAGAAAGGGACTCCGGTCAACAACTCGACCGCGGACGAACCACGGGCAACACGGGTCAACTCGCGATTCTTCCGCCGCTAAACACGCAAGCAGGTTCACTCGCGACCCGACTTGCAACGGCTGGTCTATCATTCTACGGAGTTTATGGTATAGATAGTGTTTGACGGCAGATCACGGGGTATACCGGGCGTATGCTTGCGATTAAGGAGCTCGGGTGCAGCATGGGCAGCCCAGCCGGTTTGTATTACTAGGTCACGGCGCCGGTATGTATGACTAACCTTGTACGATAATCCACTTTCTACAAGTATGAGCGCGTTGGCATATTTTCGAGGCAGAACATGCACTTTCTTGATTGGGAGACCTGGTGACTGTCGGATAAAGGATGGCGCAACGCCTCAGAGGGCCACGTCAAGTCCGTTCTGCACAGGCCGGACTTCGCATGTCGCTCACTCGCGCACACACGTGGTTGCCTATCATATTTTGGCCAATTCGCTGAATATAGATGAAGGAATTCCAAAGTTCGTCGGATGACGACACAGCACTCGCCGAGTAGGAGCAATTTGCTGGTGCAGTGCAGTGTTGGATGAGAGGATATGCGCTGCCTACGAACACACTCAGACGTACGGGTTAAAGTGTACGTCCAAAAATCGACATGGCCGCCGTGAGGCGCGAGAAGGAGAGCACATATGAGATATAATACCATTATAACTAGCATCTTGATCAAGCGCCAGGACCGAGAATCCAATTTCCGTTCTGCGGAAGCAGCGGAAACGATCTCCGTAAGTAGTGGGAGATGAATAATCTTTGACTGCTTACCTCGTCGTACTCTCCGTCAGGAAGGATGAAAGGCCTCATGACGTCCTGTATATACTTCGCTGGGACTCCGAGCATCATCGCGTCCGCGATTCCGTTGTTCATGCGTCGAATGTACTCCGTTCGCGGAAGGTACGGCTGCGTGTTTTTACGATCGACATATACTAGCATTTCACGACTTTCCGGTACAGAGACCGATGTGTTGACCCGCGTCTTGCCCTCAGCCGGCCAAAATAGTGCGGTCACGCGTTGTTTCTCGTATGCCCCGCCGGCTACTCCTTCGTATACGTCGAGTCTCGCTTCATCTTCTGGCTGAAGAGCGAAGACCAGGCCATAGACGATGCTGTGGGGAGAGCCGGTGTCATCGGAAGAAGCAGTGACGATATTGGCATATCCACGTCCATTGATAATCCACTGCCAGTGTGGAATGAGAGCCACACCACGGTAGACCGAGGTGGGGCAGCGGGCTGCCATCTGTTCAAGCCAGAGATTGCTACCATAACCAAAATAAAGCGTTGGTTCGGTGGCCATGGGTCAGGACGAAGGCTGTTGAGGGTACATGAGCCTAGGACTACGGTCGCTCAGACGAAGGGGACGCAAGAAGTTTAACAGATGGAGGAGCTTCGTGCCTAGATGGTGCCGAATCTAGGAGCTCCGGCCGGACCCGGGTACGCTCGAAAACCGTGACGAAAGCGAGGGCCGGGATTGGGCCGATCGGGCTACCGGCTACAGGAGAATTGCGGAGCATTACGGGACGGTTCCCCGGCAACTTTTAACGGCCTTTCGCCAACACATTCTCTTTACTCTCTCTTACCACCACCTCCTTCGGCTTGTACCACACTCTCGCTCTGCGCGACCCCGCCGCTTCACGCCTACCTCTCTCCTAGATTAATAATGCCTTTCTCTGCTGGTCCGTATTCGTCCTACCCGCGAACCTTATGCGGGGCAGACGTTCTGACCTGCCGTTGTTCCAGGTGACGCTGCAAAGGGTGCCGGTCTCTTCAAGACCCGTTGTGCCCAGTGCCACACTGTTGAAGCCGGTGGACCCCACAAGGTCGGCCCCAACCTTCACGGGTGTGTAGCTTGATCTGTTTCCATTCCTCACGACATGACGTGGCATGTCCATCACCAGCATTTTCGGCCGCAAGACTGGTCAGGCTGAGGGCTACTCGTACACCGCTGCCAACGTCAACAAGGGCATCACCTGGGATGAGAGCACGCTTTTCGAGTACCTCGAGAATCCCAAAAAGGTGCGTTGTTACTCGCGACTCGTCGGGCCATGACGTCGTTTGTGACTGCTCACACCTTGTTATTCAGTACATCCCTGGCACAAAGATGGCGTTTGCTGGTCTCAAGAAGGACAAGGACCGCAACGACCTCATTACTTGGCTCAAGGAGTCGGTCAGTGACAAGGACTTTTTTCGCCTCTCCGCTGCGGTTCTAACATCTATGATATCAGACTGCATGAGGCCCTTCTCCGCCCCAGGGATTTGCTACCTCATAGACGGATATTATATTCCACATCCTTGCACACCACTACATTATTGCCTTGGATCGGGCCTAGTGCATAGACGGCGCCCGCCGCGTTCATTGAATCGGTTGTACACCTCCCGGACCATTAGTACTTGCCTATACGCACCCCAGCTCCTCATGATGATGAGAAACGACGCGACCAGAGCGCTGGTTTTTGTATTTTGCGCAAACTTTTTGTCCTTTGAGTTTTGCAAAGCGGTGAAGTTTTCGTAAAGTGGACGCGCTTAGTGAGATTCGACGCTACGTCACGGGGCGTCGGTGATGTCAGGGGACCGCGACCGACGCATGTCTTGCTTCTCGCACTTCAGCTTTTAAGCCCGCTGTGTCTTCCCTTTATTGAGGGTACTATCTAACCCAATTTCATTACGAGGCTTGAGAATAAAAAAGATGAATGCTACGGAATGTCGTGTGTAGGGCTAACAGATGCAGGACACGCTAAGGAGGGACAGTTTCTTTGCTTGCTGCACTTCTAGTACCACGCTTTGGCGTGGTTTCACTTCAGGTGACACGATAGTACGACTTCACCGTTACACTCATGTTTGATGGCGTCGGTGCGATGTTCCTCATGCCGACATCTGCCGGCGAGTAAGAGCTGGTGAATTATGGTCGCCCGGCGGCCGTAGGCCACGGTGAGCTAGACCGCCAGACTTGGGGCGCTTGGACTTGGTCTCGCCCCGAGTATCAAGGTTCTCGAGCGACCGCGTATACACGGTCTTTTGGTGGCTTGGCCGCTTGCGCAACCTACTTGAACCCGGCTTTACCAAATCCGCAGAGCCATTATCACCTCTTCTCATATCCTAGGCATTGCCCTCAAAATGCCACAGCGACTACCACCGGGTATAAACGCTCCTTTCCGTACATGTTATACAGCCTAAACACATGCTTCAGGCAACATCCAAGTCGGTGCCGACCTCTTTAAGGAGCTGTGCGAGCACTGCCATAATCCAATCGTGCGCGACGGCCCGCATTCCTTCGGCCCCAATCTCTACGGGTACGAGCCTGCCACCTTTTGATTCAAGCCCCGGAATTATAAACCATCCTGCTAGGATATGGGGACGGAAAGCCGGTACGATTCCAGGTTACAACCGTTATTCTCCTGCGAATCGCACGGATGCGATCACGTGGGACGAACATACGATGTTTGAGTATCTCAGAGATCCACAGAAGGTGCGGGCCTTCCCTCGCTTGCTGTGACTGAACAGGATTCTAACCAGGATTCGTGTGTTCAGTATATTCCCGGCACGATAATGCCTTTCGATGGTGTTCCAAGCAAGGAGGACCGGTGTGCACTGGTTTCCTATATGAAGCAGGCGGTGCGTCGCGCCCTCGGTCCCATTCCGCTGACAGAAGGCCTAAGAGAACAATTGCTCTCTTTCCATAGGGCTCGCCAACAGAAGAATCAAAGGACGGGAAGAGTACATGTTGGATCCAGTAGCGAAGTCATACCCTGTGGCATGCACCGTGTGCTGCCCCCCGCTCTGCGCCCTTCATTCTGAGCCTTTGTGGGCTTCTTGATGTACCCTGCATTTATCGTACACCTGTATGTATACTGGATTGTATCCACTCCCCCTTCCACCGCATCCCCCACAATTAAGTTCAATGAAACGTTCTGGGCCAGGGTGTCACGTGCTATCAACTACCATTTCCGCATAGCTTCCAGGTCAAGGCATGACAGCCATCGTGAACTTGCTAGGCGCTCGCGATCGTCAGATGTCGGTCAACCTTCTACCGAGGACGCCCGTCCTGGTTTCCGACCTGCCATCGCGTTCTCGTCGGTTCAGGCTGTGCGCATATCGCTTTGCACCGTACAAAACGTGGCGGCACGGCACGGCTCAGTTTCAGATTGCCTGTGCGCACCCAGAACTCTGCGCGAGTCGCGGTAGCGGTACGTGTGCTCAATCACTGACGATGCGGGTGGATCGCATCTGACCATCCCGATGGCCAACTCCAAAAGCGCACGGCATTCGCCAGCTTGCGCCCTCTAGCACCGATCTTAGCGGCCCTCGCACTCGTGTTCCCGACCCCCAAAAACCTTTAGGCTCAAAGTTACGGTTCGTAGGACATTGCCCGCTCGATTATCATTGCTTGTAAAAGAAGTCAAAGCTGTGAGGTGGACCGGCCCTTCTATATCCGGAGGCCTTGCTGCTGGTGCGTGCCAGTGCTTTCGGGGCGTAGGGTTCCAGATTCTCACCGCACCTTACACAGGCCACCGCGCTAGAGCTGTCCTTGCTCGTACAAGCTCGAGGTACGTTATCATTAGCGCGGATTTCTTCCTTCATATTTGACGGCGAGCGGTAGATCCGTTGCTTCCCGGACGCCCCAACGGGGCCCCTCGTGAGGCCCGCTATCATATCCTAGCGGCTGCACAGCATTACCCTCTTCGCGACTAGAAGGACCTTGAACGGCGAAGCGATTCTTGACCGCGGTGCGTATGCATCATGATATTTATCTCAGCCTTCTCTCATCCACAGGAATTAATATTCAAGGGTTCCCCAAGCACTAGCCCATCTTTTCCGGCTCATCACGACCGTTCATTATGACCGTAGCTCCTTTTTCTTCTCCTCCTGAACTCCTCGAGTTCATTGTCCGAGAAATTGAGCCCTGCGCCGACCTCCTTGCGCTTTCGCAGACCTGCTCCCGCCTGCGCGACGTCGTGATCCCCAAACATCTTGAATACCGTATCATTAGGGCAACAACCTACCACACCAATCTCTGGGAGCACTTCCTTGCGCGTCCTGACCTTGCTGCGAACGTGCGCTCGCTGACGCTCTATGTCGGCCACCCCGAAGCCTTTTATCCAATGTTTCGCGATGAGCCCCGCGTCACTTGGCGCGGGCCGGGCCACTTTGTTGACAATGCAACGTGGACGCGTACACCGACGGAAATACTGTCGGAAGCCTTCCGCTTGCTGAAGAATGTGCACACACTTGAGCTTCATGTCTCGTGGATCCCCAACGAAGAAGAGCCTGAAGACGTTGACGCCTTCCGCTCTGCGCTCGGCGTGCTGGACGCTTGTTGTACCCACCTACCTGCGCTCGACGATCTGACAGTCTGTGCGCCGGGCATTTATGACCACGAGCCGGAGAAGGACTCACAGCAGGCGGTGCGTTCGTTCATTCTGTGCCAGGGTGTGGATCGTACTAAGATGCGGAGTTAGGTCTGGAACATGCGCGAGCTGAGGAAAATCGACTTCCATGCATTCGGGCAATGCGTCTTCACCTATCCTGGCATGGCGCGCTTCTGCGACATGCTCAGTATGTCTACAATGCTTGAGGTACATTCCTTGTACATTCCTACGCTCCACAGCCTCAATCCCATCCACCTTATTAGGAATTGCACATTTCTATGGATGTGCACGTGCTCGAGACGCTTGCAGATCACCCGCTCCCCCACCTGAAGCACTTCTTTGTTTATAACGTTGGCATGATCCGCATGGGAGACGAGGACATCGCGATGCGCTTTCTTGAAGCCCACCCTGGCCTCGAGACGCTTCAGCTTCCGCGGCTGTTCAAGGACTGGCAGTCCGCGTTTTCGAAGCCGATCCTTCCCAACATCAAAGCGCTCCTCGAGCTTCCACAGGTTTTCCTACGCTGCGTTCTTGGCGGCCGCGAGAAGCACAGTCTACATGTTCATACACTCGGCGACTTTGTGCTCACCGCAGATTCCCTCTCGCTCCTACGTGTCATCGACCCCTCCCGCCTTCGACGTGTACGGCTCGCGAAAGTCGACAGCGTCCAGACTCTGCGCGAGTTTGCGAAAATGTTCCAGGACATTGAGGAATTATCGCTGCCGCCGACTGGTGCAACGAAGGGGGAACCGCGTTTGTCGCTCCTTCAGCGTGCAGGTGGGCGTCTCCGCACAACACAATTCCGAATCCGCGCCGTGTGCGTAGCCTTGAGGCCCCACGTACTCGCGTTAAAGCTTGACGATGTGGTGGCACTATTCCCGCTTCTCAGCGTCATTTCTTACGTCCGGACCACGCCGAATATGTTCGTGCCATTCCGTGGTGACGTGCCTGGATGGGGCTGTGTGTATCACGACCGGAAGGGCAAAGATTTGGCGCGCGTCCGTCGTGCGTTGGACGCACTATCAGCTAAGTATCCAAACTTGATGCAGGTGAATGGTTGGAGTGTGCGAGGCATGTAGTTATAGCAGGTTTTCTCTATGTAGCCGAACAGCGTTAGTCACCTTTGCTCTTCCCACTTTCGTTATCATCTTTGCTGTACTCTAGTCCCGCGTCTGGTTCCACGTCTGTCTTGCTCTTATGCCGATTTTGATCTACGCCTGTCTGGCCTGCGTCCTTTTGTCCACAACCGCCTCCGGCTATCACAGCATCAATAAGATATGTCTCTAAGCAGAGCCCCCAGTGCCTGTAATAAATGATTCAAGACTCAGAGTCCGAGAACAATTGAGGTAGCGGAGTATCCTGGCTGGTTTGCACTTGGGGCGGTCGCTGTGTATATACCAACATGGATATAATATTCATGCGAACGATACGGCCGTCCAAAGCATATGGCCTGCCGTTGGTGTGTATCTACGGATGTGAATAGTGTACAATGCTCGTTAAATACCGGATACGCGAACCAAAACTTATGCCACCTCCTCCATGTCCTCCTCCTCTTCCTCCTCTTCGTCGAAGTCCATCGACACATCGTCTGGCTCTTGTTTGGCCAACAGTTCCTGTAGCGCCTCGCTCTTGACCTACACACCCACTGAGTGATCGCGGTAGCGGTTGGCACAGCGAGATAGCTCACGCCACTCTCATCAGGCTTGTATTCTGGCCTGAGCTCCCACATTCCATTGTGCTCGCCCGATCGATGTAGGGTCGCGACCGAGTTGAGCACGTCTTTGAGGTATGCTTCTGGCTGTTGAGTACGCTCTCGCAGGACCTTGATGGGCCAGTATGGGCGCTCTTTGAAGGTCTCGAAGAGTAGGTCGAGTAACTGGTTGCGCGCCATGCGCGCCATGCGCTCGAACTGCCCTTTTGGAGGCTTTTGTTTTGGGCGCTGCGGAGAGGCACATGGGCTGGAATGAGAGAACAATAAAATGTGCGGCGTACCGTGAGCTCCGCGAAGCCGGCGGCGGAAGTGACACCGCTTGTGAGGCGGTTGACGGCCATCTTGCCTGCGGTGCCCTTGGCGACCTCGTCAATCATCCTGACGCGTTTCTGTGGCAAGGACGCCTCCATTGCGTTCTTGACGCGCTCGCGGTAGCGTTCTGTAAACGTCGGGCGGAGGTTGCACTCGTGCTTGACCTTGCCAGTCATGATCGTTGTGCGCGCGCGACTTGTAGGCTGGGAGGGGTCCTTCTCGCGCTCGGCTACAACAATCTGATTTTCTACGTCCTGGTTGTGCATATCCAGTTCGTAGAGGTCCACGCCCTTGCTTGGGTCGAATGGGTCCGCGGGCGCTTCAACAAACATTCGTGGAGGGGTGTGTGCCCCTCGCGACTTGTCGTCGTATATGCGAATCGTCGCAAGATCGATACCATCCTGCTGGATGGCAGCCCACCGCTCCATGAGAAAGCGGGGGATCTAGTCCCGGAAGTTCGACGTACATCTCGATGGATGGAATGCAAGCGTGACACACCTTGACGAGCCATACGCGGCCGGAGCCTGAGTCGAGCATGATGTGCTCTTCCGGGTCGGGCTGCTGATCGTCGTCCTGTGGTCCTCCAAGATCGAATGGCTTCTCTTCATCCTTCATTGTCGAGTCCATGACGGCGGCGAATGTAACGTGAGAGTCAAAAGAATGTGATTTGTAGGCTTGCTATAGACCTGTGAGAGCCTGGGCGTGTCCTGTAAAGTAGATAGCTGCTGCGTCCAGGTAGAACTGAGAGGTGGAGGGTCAGGATGACTGATGAGTGGATCTGGACCTTCGCTTGGATTGACCGTAATTGTGGCCCCAGCATCCGGCCAAGGCACGTGATCTAGCGTCAACCATACACGAAATTAATTAACTCCAGTCCCAACTCCTAACAGTTGGTCGCTTCGTATCCGCGTCAGGGCTGGCGGCGAATTGGCCCACGCGGACTCTTCCGCATCCCTGTTCCTCTTGGGGCCCTCCGGTCGATGCGCCATACCAAAATACAATATCTGTATTCCCGTGTTTCTGTGATGTCGACATTCGGCCGTTAAACTTAGACAGCTTCCTATCACACCTTCTCATTTCCGCCTTCATCGGTGCTGGACTTGGGCAGACAATTTCGTCGTTAACACTGACAAAGGCACTAACTGCATAAGTACCGAGATGCTCATGTCATTCTCGTTTTCTAGATGGTCCAACGCCAACGAGGATTTGCATTGGATTTCGTGCCAGCACGCTAGGTTATACCATCTGGTCGGTGAACATGAGGCACTCTAGTTGGAGAACTGGCGCCGCTCCGCTTTCTCTCCGTCTAGTACGCGGGTATAAAGAAGACCTCGTCAAGAGCAGAAAGAGCATCCTACCTGTTTGCTCCCATGGCGTACGATTCGAGCTTTAGCCGGACCCGCGACCAAACTCACCCTCCCTCTGGCAATGACGCGTTCAGCACGCAAGTACCAATCTATTCTCCTCAGTCCAATAATGTGCGCATACATGTGGATGGTTGCAGCTCAGCGCTGTAATTTGCACCTACAGCAGCCCTCTACCTACAATGAAACTAGCCCTGGATATACGGGATATCCACCTCACTGCCAATCTGCAACCGACAAAGCCTGGGTGCCGCCCTTTGAACGTTCTCCAGCGCCTGCTGCTTCAGTCAGGCAGCCGCAGACTTACAGCAACGGAACCGATTATCCGGTCCAAGGAAGCTTCACGACGCCTCCTATGCCCTCCATTAGCACGCAATGTTACTCAGTCAATCCGAGAGAGTATCACATCCTTATCAGCATCAAGGTATGCTTTATCAAATCCCACGACGATCTTTTTTTCCTGCTGACTCCTGGAGAGTATTAGGAACGCAGTGTAACATGCCCAGGAACCACAAAAAGTAGAAATTTCGAAGATGATATTCTTGAAAAACTATGTCGTTACACCCTTTCACCCGTTTCGAGCAAATCCGTTGCGCCCTTGAATAGGCCTCCATTCCATGTGTAGCTCGTGTTAGGCTCCAGCTACAGCTCTTCATTTCCGAGTCAGCGTGATCCAGACGGGTCGGTGTTCTCTTGATCCTGTCCTCGGCTAAGTTGCTGACCTTTGTGGCGTGTGATTCCGATTCAACTAGAGGTTAGAGCGAGGTGATTTAGAGGCTGGTCCGTGCCAGTGCTTATTCTGAGATGGTTTGTGGGCCGGCGCTGCATGCACAGAGCGGCTGTAGATAGCACTGTCCAGGTCCGAGATTCTGAGAAGTGTGAGAGTTTTCGTGAGATAAGCGCACAGAGACAAATGATGCAGCGAGAGCTGGACGGCGGTTTGTCCACGTCGTGGAAGAACAGATGCCAGTGGGATCCAGTGGCGAACGGCACGGCATCGGAAGGCGAGCACTGGCAGCAGCGGACGCGGATCGAAGACGCCGGAGACGAGAAACCGGTCCAGGCACAGCGTGCTGCAGCGCTTCAGCCTCCCACCATCATCTCCTGGTCGTCGTTCTCAACCATGCCCTCGCTCTCTTTCGCAAGCTACGCCCTCGCAGTCTTGGCCTCCTTTCTTGCCGTCGCGCCGTTAACACACGCATGTACGTAGCGCAGGTTTCTCCCTGGCACCGAGTCTGGCTGATAGTGTCTCATGTAGACTTTCAGGTCGTCCAGCCGACGAAGAATGCACAGTGGGCGAATGGAAACACATATGGAGTGACATGGAGCAAAGGTCTCATGGACGGCGTTAATATATTTGACCTCGAGCTCGCACGCATGTCGACATCTGGCCTCATCCTCATCGCACAGAACGGTACGCCCTGCCCCCTTCCTTTCCTATATCCGTCTCACTCTCCTTCCCTTCAGTCAATGCAGCAGCGAATTCTATCAATCTCGCCTTCACCGGTGTTCCCGCCGCCGACGATTACTATCTTCTCTTCATTAATTCCACGCACGGTGTCCTCTACGCGTCCTCCGCACAGTTCTCCATCCTTGACGCATCTTCCGCCTCCTCCACCAACGACACCTCAAAACCCAACTCCGCGCAGCCCACGGTGACCGTCTCGGGCGGCCCGAATCCCACCGCTGTCTTCGCGACGACCTTCGCGGCCGTTTCGGGTGCGCTGCCAGTATTTGGTGCGCAGCCGGTCTTTGCGCTCTCTATCACGTTCGTGTGTGCGCTCGTTGCGGGCGCATGGACTCTATTCTCTACATGACATGCCCGCGATGGACTGGCGTTGTGATATACCTCCTTGGTTGTTTCCTAGATGCCACAGACTGGTTGTACGCTACTCTACCTGCCGCTCCTTTTATCCCGGTGCGCCTTCGGCTTCCGCCCGATCATTTAATCAGCCTGTCGTTCCTCCAAGTCACTCTTTTGGGATGCTGCCTATGGGGTGGTAAGTTTTAGAATTCTCTAGCAATGGTAGGGGTACGAGACAGGCGGTAAAGTTTTGAGTTTTAGCCCTGAGGCCTGGGGTTTCAGGCCTTTCAGGGGTCTCGACGCATAGACACGACTAACTCACATGGGGTGAGACCGTTGGCCGAAGGGTTCCGTTCACCTCCTAATGCATTTTATGATCCTTGGGACCGAGCTCGCGCTCGCAAAGAAGATTCCGCTGCGAGGACGTAGACCCTCCGGGGCAATGCTAGATGATAGGATGAATTCAGGTATTAGTAGACAAGTGACTGAGCTCACTTCTGGATCACTATGGTGAACGCCAAGAGCTAGCCTTAGCGAGAGAGGCTGTGCGGAAGAACCGCGTCGCACCAGCGAGTGCAAGAGACTTTCGAACAGCAACCTTGTATTGGCTGACACGACCCGTCGCCACGTAGACCTCACTGCCGTAGACTGACTTCGTTCTCCACTATATGCGACTAATTTCCACACATAGCAATCAGCGTCTGAGCTATGGTAACTGAACGTGGTCCAGTATGGGTAACCCGTGGACTCTCATCCCTGCGTCCGTGAGTGGATGTCAAATATTGCAACTACTTTCCCCGCGACTCCATATCCTTGACTGGCGCAGGTAGGCCAAGAAGAACAAGCTGCATAGGCGAGGGGATCTGAGTTATTGTATGCCGCCCTGAGTTTGGGGCCTGCAAACCTTGGCAGGCTTGGCCGAAACACGTAACTACAACTAACAAAAAGGTTAATGCAAGAATATTATTAATACATCGTAGAAACTCTACAGAGGTAAGACAACCAGTGCGAATACGGTACAGACAGCAAGAACTCCCTACGGCAGCAGCCCGAGCCCGTCAGCGTAGTGGAGGCTGCTGTTGCGGCCCCATCCCTGGCATCCCAGGCTGCCCCATCCCCGACATCGTCGTGATATACGAATCCCAGTCTTCGAACCTGTAGGAAAGTTGAGTCAATCCAACTCCTACCAAGGTAAACGCTCGTGTCACGCACCCGTATCCGTTCGGAACATTCGACCATACATCGACCACTGCACTCTGCCCGGCCGACCCATCCATCCCCGCCACCATCGAGTCGAAGAGTCCCGCCGGTAAATCTCCAAGACTCATGGCCTGCGCCGGCGCATGCATCTGGGGCGGGTATGGCGCGTGTCCTATGCTTGCGGCGGGAGGAGGTGCGACGTACTGCGCGTTGCTGTCGGGGTGCACCCCGTAAAGGCGCGGATCCGGAGCACCACTGGGTGGGGCATACCATGCGCCACCACCAAAGCGGCCGAGCTCGTCCGTGTTCATAGGAAGCTCGAAAGGGAAGGGCGCAGGCGCGACACCGGAGAGGCTCGTTGCCGCCGAGGTGGAGGTTGACGCCTGGGACTGCGAGGCCATTGCGCGGCGCGAGCCAGCTATCGCGCGCTCGCCACTGGACGCGGAAGGTGAGTGGCTGGCGACGGATGCGCTGGCGCTCGGTGGGGAGTCCGAGTCGCGTTCGCGCTTCGACGTTGGCGTGGACGCGGGAAGGGGTATTTCTCCGACAGACGCGAGTTCGTATATCACATCCCAGAGCCTCCCGGCGGTGTGCCAGCGGCTTTCGCAGTCCTTGAGCGTTTGCATACACTTGTGCACGCTTTGCATCTCCTGCTGGAAGTCGACACTCGTGCTAGACTGTCCTGCACGCTTGTGGCCCCAGATATAGAGCAGCAACACGATCGCCGCTGTGAATATTGGAAGTTGGAGCTCGGGCGAACGCCGGCCGGGGAAGCGCCGGCGCAAAGCATCAACAACATGTGCGCAGGCGCGTGCCGCATTGGTGCAGATCGCAAGGGAAGGGAAAGACAGCTTAGATGGCTTCTGCGCGGATGGGATGAATGGCCGGTGGACCATGATTTGAAGCTGATAGTATTCTGCGTACAGCACTGCGGATTGTCGGAAGAAGAGGGGTTGATCGGTGGAAGGAGGCCAGCGCACTGCCAAGGACGGACACATCAGCGCTTGGCTGAGACGGTTGAGGCGGCAGCACCGCCGAGGAAGCACGCACGATGGTCGGGAATTTCATCTACCCATTTGTTGAGGGTCGAATCAAGCTCCGCAACTATGCGTTGTTCCCACTCCGGACCAACAAAGCCAAGGAGAGCCTTGGATTTGTTGATCGAATACTGAGTACGCGCAATCAGCGTATTGCTCGTACAAGTGGAAAGTGACATACGATAGTGCGCAGTGCGAAGCCCATTATCTGGTCCAGACGGATGTGAGCAAGGAAGAAGGACACGGTGGACGGTTTCCCGGCAGGCTGCTTGAACGCCTGATTCGGGTCTGGATGCTCCCAGTATTCGTCGTCACACTCCGCGGGGTAGTCAAGATCAAAACTGGGGACTCATATCAATCATCTGCCGCAAAGCTAATCCAAAGATGTCGACGCACTCTTCTTCCTGTATTGCGCATGGCCTCCCGAGAGACGCGCTCATGGACCGATCGATGGTAACGAGCACCCTAGGTGTAGGTCCCATCCATGAACCAGGCTAGGTCGGAAGCTGGCAAATGGTAGCGTACCAGAATGCTCGCCTCCATAGTTCGTCTTCCACTTTCCGCCTCGAGCTGTACACTTTCCGCCGGTGTGCCCCAACATCCTGTGCAAGCCTGATGCCCACGCCACACAGAGTCCAACATACTTGCGGCGCAGAACATCCTTGAAGGAAAATGCAAGTGAGCTACATGGGCGTGTCAGAATACTCTGACAGCATCCGTAGACAAACGTACACAAAATATTTGGAGGTCGGTGAGAGTCGGCGGGGTGAGGAATGATCGACGCGCCATGCGCACTTGTAAAAACCACTTCCAGCCGGATGAGCCAAAAGATTCGACGCCGTCAAGCCGGACGCGCGGGTCGTCGGAATACCGAGAGCCGATCGAGCACGCGACTATAACGACGCTACCAAAGCCCTCGTCCTCCATATGAAGGCCTTCTAACATCTGTCTTTCAAATGTCGGACGATGCAGCAGGGGGTAGAGGCTATTCGAGTGCTCGAAATAGAGGGAGACGAGAGAGGTGAGCAGGTCCGGCTCGGGGAAGACGTATGGGCGTGACGTCGCGAAGTCATGGCAGTTGGCTAAGTTCTCCCACTGTAATCAAAGTGAGTCAAGGACGGAATTCCGCTCAGGTAGAAGTACCGAAGATTATGACATACCGGATGTACAGACCAAAACTCCTCGCGATTCGCATTACGGTTAAACACGTACTCGTCGATACGTTTTCCCGAATATTCGGATTTGAAGTCCATCGCAGTCTTAATCAAGCGAACACCGGACGACTTGCCGAAGAATCGGTAGCCGACGTGGAAATCTTTTAGATGGTCTGCCAAACCGTCGACTTGCAGCGCTTCTTCGTCATCCGACGGTTCTAGGGCGTCAGTGTTCGAAGCTGGAATGGGAAACGTCATGGGGCTCTCGCGATAAGGCGGTGTGGAGGCTTGCGGGCGACCCTCAGAGTATGACGACTGTCGCTCGCGTGTCCAATCGCGATCAACAGGAGGACCAAGCTCTTTTGAAAAGTCGGCGTTGGGACAAAGCTCCAGCAGTGTGAGATGAGTGTTCAGGTGTAAGCTACCAAGCCGGCACACCTGATTCAATAGGGCCTGCATTTTCTCTAGACGCGTTTCTAGCCCCTCCACATAGCTGGAATGGATTGTATCAGCCCGACCCCTGCATAAAGATCTCTAGCTTCAAATCATACCCCTTCGGAGGGCCTCGCTTCTATCGGGATTCCGTGTCAGTCACAATCGAGACAGTGTCACATGAAGGATCCAGAAAATAGAAGCAGTGCTTCAATTCAGTACGAGGCCAAGATATCACGCAGGTGACATCTGGGACACGAAGCACGCACTAGAAGTAAGACATGACCTCAGACTCAGAAGGTGGTGAGGTATGCGCGCCTTCTTGGAGTCGATGGGTGTGTCATGTATGGAGTAAACGACACCGAATACTTATGATGGGAAGTTGAAGAGACACAAGAGCAGTGAATGAATGAGGGGATGCGAGCACAAGTCCATAGGGCCAACCAGAGGCATCAAGAGCGCAAGCACCCCAAAATAGCATCCAAATGACAGAGCACGCACCTTGGCTGCCTCGACATATGTGCACTCCTGGTTGTACGCGATACAGTTCGAGCACCTGTTTCCGGGCATCTGACCACCGTCACCTGCCGACAGCCCCGAGATCAGAGACGGAGGGTAGAGAGAGCCGACGGGGCGTACAGCGCACTAAATGACCAAGCCAGACACCATTAGGACTTGCAGAACACACCACGATAGACATGACTATGCACCTTTCTTTCTCCTGCACATGTCACAAGCACGCTGGACACGTCGCTTCTTAGCGTCGCGACCGAAATGATTGCCGTCGTTGGAGTCGTCTTCTCCGGAAGACATGTCGGCTTGCCTGAGGCGATGGTTGAGAAAGAGGAGCGACAGGATGGAACGGAAGAATGGGAAGAATGGGACAGCGCCTCGAGCTCAAGCCGCTCCCGGCTTGGGATCTATTTGTAATCTTGATCAGCGGAATGCGACCTGTCGCAGTCACGATACCGCTGCCGCGATCGCGGCGCTAACGTATTCGTCCGGCACACCGCCCTGCCCGGAAAGGCCTTCGCTCTTCCGAGGAGGGCAGCTTGAATTTGACCACTTCGTCAGCGTGAATTGGTCCGAATCCCGTCTTCGCTCTCGCCATCGCGCCTCGGCGGCTCAGGAAGGTGCCAGGAGATTTGACGAGCATTAACGACCCCACAGAAGCCTATCTTACTCTACCGATTCGCGTCGTGCCATTTCAGCACGCGCAGCAGCGTTCCGGCTGGCCCCGTACTTTGCATCGTCTCATATATTCAATTTCACATGCAAGGCACAAGTCATGCCCACTGTAATCTTTTCCCGTAACTTTATAGTCCCTGAAGACTTCCTCGGCGGTACGTATAGTCCTCGACATACGCAAATGGAATAACCTGTCGCCGGCAAGCGACGATAGACCGCGCATAGCCTGCATGGTCATCACAAATCAGAAAGAGAAGGAATGAACAAAGGAAACCGCCCCTATGCGGATTACCGCCGTCCCTGCCAGTCTAGTGACATGCCTCTGCGTCATCCTGACGGGTCAGTCCGGGTCCCGCTCACGAGAGTACCCTCAAAGATGCTTATTTTTTTGGTCTTGCGTAACCGATCCGCTCCAGCTGGCCCAGTCAACCTCAACGCTTAAATGTTCGGTTGATGCAGAGGGACCTCGCCTGGAGCCATCTGAGAACAGCGCTCGGACGTAGGATATGCATATGGGTGTTTTGAAGTGCTTGCATGAAGCCGAGACAGCGCTGCCTGCGGCTGATAGTCAGGTGCGCTTAGCCTGCAGCGCGGAGTCAGAATATGCGACAGGCACGGCTCTGCCAAGAAGACGATGCTACGGAGTCCGACCAACAAATGGCACGGATGCCTGTTAGCTCAGCCTGATCAACTAAACTGCAAGCGCAAGAGGAAGTTGGACTAATCGTGCACCGCAGCGTATGCATCTTATATCTGCTTCCTGCTGAAAAAGTCATGGGAAAGCCACCCCCGAATGGCACGATTCGAGAAACGAGCAAGCGGCCTAACTTTGCCAGCCGTTCCATGTCGCGTGCTTCTCCACGGGGAGTCACCGGACGTAGCGGTGTCATGGTGGGTCGATCTGACGTTCGCGAAGGGTGCTGAGCCGCCATCCCGCGAAGCCGGAAATCCGACTACATAAGCAGAGAAACTGGACCGAGTGCGTGCGGCGGACCTGATTCCTAGCCGAACTGCGTACTGGTCTCGATCCGTAGAGCAAGCCGAGGCTGCATATGACATGAAGTGCGAAGTCCTGGTCGGCCGAGTCGAGCGACCGACGTATGTAAGGTACACAGCAACGAAGACAAATCATAGTACAGGACGCCGAGACGCCGTCCGAAATCGTGAATATAGTGACATGGATATCCGCGGTATAACGTGTCCGTTTCTGGGAGGGATGATCGATGATCTGCGTATCCATTAGCCGGAGACATCGCCAACACAGTGACCAAGCGCACCCGTATACCCACTCACTCCAATCTATGCCCGCTCCTTGCCCTTCTTCTGATGTGGTATACTCTCATACGCATTCCTGTCGTCATCCGAATCGTCGAGGCTATGAGCATGTCCACATTCGGCTCCATGCTCGTGAGACTCGGCGTGTCGATATCGCCTGCCCACAAACGCGCGCGACGGGCGTGCGCCCGAGAGGTCAGAGTCGGAATCGTCTTCATCCGACGACGACTCGTCCGACGACTCATCGAATTGTTTCGGCTTGTGGTAGATGCAGCAGACTGGAAGACGTGACGCAGCCTATCCATCAGTCGGGAACGTGCTCAAAGCAGCGGACAGACGCACTCTTCGATTTCTTCTTCTCCATGCCCTCGTTGTCGATCACACCCTCGTCCCACTTTACTCTGGGTCGATCACTATGTGCTCCGCGTAGATGTAGCGCCCCAATGATATGTTCCGATGGCCTTTCGCCGAGCCGTTCGCCCGCTGGGGTAGCGTTAACGAGGACAGTCCGTGAGCCACTCGCAGGCGTCGCATCCCTGGACCGGAGTGCCATGTTGCCGTACGAGTGATGAATATGTTGGGGGGAGGGCAGTACAGAAAAGACTCGTGCAGAAGAATGCCGTCGCAGGGTTCAAATACGTTCTCGTTCGTCCAGGTCGGGTACTACGGCGAGCTCTCGTTTCAGTCCGGAGTTGCCGAGACCAAGGCTGACGTCAGCACTTCACGTGATTCCACGATCTGCTCTAAAGCTGAGGACTCCAAAATATGGCTTTCATGACAGTGCTTGGAGCATGACACTAGGTCGTCCTCCGCTCACTGGACAATGACACAAGCTTTACGCACCGAATGACGACACGCGACCATGGCCCTGCACTTCCCACGAGCGGACAGTAACTAGCTCCGTTAAAATCAGATTGGAGGGTAGCTATAGCGCTCAATTCGCACACCCCTGTCGCATGGTACAAAGTAACGGGCCGGATACATCATTCCTGTCCAAATTCCAGTCCGGGTATTATGTCCTTCAGGCCCGCAACTAGAAGGAGCTACTGGTTGGGGATGCTGGACTGTACGTTGAAGGGGCAGTGTGCGGCCGTCCTTCTGTGCCCTGCATGCTTGTCTGGTCACGCAGCGAGCCCATCTCGCAGTCTTGAGCCTTCTGGACCTCGTAGCTCTGGACCTACTCTCGTGATGAGCATGGTTGTAGAACACGAATAGCGCACCGACATACCCGTTTGAATTCGTTGTTGAACGAGCGGAAGACCTCAGTATGCGATGCAACATGCACGACGGCAGGAGGGATTGTGATCGTCTCGACATGCCGCGTTGGGTGTATGAGTGTCGCACGGGTGCCATACGAGCTGCCAAGACTCGTTTCCGCGCCAAAGAACGGCCGAGAGCGTGATGCAAGGGCGCGAGAGTTCAGCGATGTCATCAGCGCGTTCGAATAAACTGTCCCCTCGGCTTAACTAGTGCTCTCACTGAGCGCAGAAACGCGCAGCATACCTTTGCACAGGATAAGGGATCTGTTGGGATAACATATGCATGAGAAGGATATCGGTGAGGGTGGAAAAAAACAGCCTACAAGAAGACATAGAAGTTTGCGTTTGGTGTCCAGAAGAACATCCCAAGCTCCAGCACAGCAGTCGTGGTCGTTGCGATGCCTGCGCGTCATCCCAACCCATAGATCAGGATACTTGCCCTCTTGCTCTAGGACCGAAATGGATGCACGTACCCGTCTCAACGGAAAGACGTATTAGCCGATTTACAGTCTTCTCTCCCCGCGCGGACACGAGCGGGTTCCTGCGCGCAGAATAGAGCTGTAATGAACGGGTTTGAATATTCACCCCTATGCGGCACAAAATTTCAGCCGTACCAAGTAGACCATTGACACGGAAATGACCTGGATCAACGACGTTTGGCGATCTCAGATAGGTGAAGAGGTCTCGTGCTCACCGTGTCGACAGCCGCGCTGCCAGCTAACCAGACCTGACATGGTTCGGAAAGGATGACAGCACATAGAATAAAGCAGTTCTCACATCGATGTTGGCCTCAAGGACGTGTATTTGCGACACATTAGTGAATGGAATAACCTGGGCGAGAAAGAAGCTCAAGAAAGCCTCCCGGTGACAAACAAATAACTCCTCACCCCAATCGCTGTAGATAGCCCGGCCGCGCACTGCGTCAAGGCAAGCTATGGAAGTCAAATTCCCTAAATGTCATCAGACCTCGAAGGTAGATTTATCGTACCAGCACGATGACCGCGGGTATTACTCGCCACCGCTTCAGGATATGGATTCGCCATGCATAGAATATTTGTACCCAGGCGGCAACTTGTGGCCCTTGTCAGTGCATTGCAGCGATAGGCTAGCCAGTGCGAAGCTTACCAGCGCTAGAGATCATGGGGATGGCGACGAATGTCCAGCCCGGGAAAGTGAGTGCAGACATGTGACCCCACCCTGAACAAAGGTATCCCCAGCCCATGAACGCAGAGACGACAGTCTGAAGACTGTCCATGACAAAGATGATGTACACTGAGTATTGCGATGAACCCAAAACCCATCATGGGGAAGTGCTCATTGCTTACCAGATACTTGAATCCAGGTGCGGTCATTGTATGTCGAAACGTGGTACAGGTCTGTCAGGACAGGTCAAAGGAATCGTCCTCCTCACCATAGAATTGCAATTACATAGCTGGACACAAGATACACCATACAGCAGCCAGCTGAATAGAGCGCCGATGAACTGCATGTCAGAGGACTCAATACAGCAATACTCTTCTAGAAAAGCAAAGTTTCATACGATGGGGCCGATCCTAGGTCAAAAGGCTTGAGCTACATACAATTGGGATGACAATGGCGCGACACTCACAATAGCAGAATATCCTCTGTTACAGGCGTCTCACCCGGGGCAAGGGGTGCGGACGAGTCGGACGCCATAGCTTGACAAGGCGGAGAAGGAGCGTGAGGTGGTGGTGGTAAGCAGTCGACCCAGCGACCAGATACACTCCCGTGGTACACGCGTCTTATACGAACGAGCTGGCATTAGAGTAATAAAGCGTAGAGTGCTCGCACAGCGAAGAATGTTCCGCGCCCCCTCGTTCGCATGCTTACAAGTGCCGCCGCTGCACGTCGAGAACTTTGAGTGGACAGGTTCGGTGATATATGTTCTGCTTCCGCCGCTTCGGTATGGGAAGCAGCACACGAGTCGAATTCCAGAGTCGACCGTTCGGCTACGCGTCACGTTGTGTGAGCCAGATGGAGCACGGGAGCTTGCCGGACATTGGATATTCGCGTGACATGAGCCGCGCGGCAATTAGAGAGCTTTTTATAGATAGACTTGAGCGTCGAATTAGAACTGAACTACTAACCTTCCCCTTTCTTTCCCTACGTCGACTGAATGACAGTGCTGGTGTGCGAGTCGGCCAAAGGAGGTCTCGATATTCATGTAGACCATCCGAACATGCGGAGGCAGACGGTACATCATGGCAACGTTGTCGACACGTCAGCCTATGGGGGACCCTTCTTGAAGCGGGGTGCAATTTGACGGCCTTGATGAGAGCGGACTTTGAACGAGATCCGGAAGTTGTCGATGCAAAAGCGGCACGAACCCAGGCCCCTGAGATGGCTGCCAAACCAAAACGACCCACAAATTGTCCTCGTGTGACCGACCTGGGAAGGTGAGCCCGAGGTCTCCAGCCATGACTCCTCCAGCCCCATGAAGTTTGAATCTGCGAAGTCCGACAACACGGCCGTTTCCGCCGCTGCAGCCTCGGGGTTGCGTCGGTGGTGACCATGCGAGAAATTTATACTTATTCAGCGAAGCTGGGAGCAAAGTGACTCTCGAATGAATACATCGAAAAAGTTCTCAGAGGATCGGCGGTTTATGCCAAGAATGAAGCTTGGAACATACACTAAGAATATATCAGCATTATGTTCTGTGAGAGGGCCCAGGGTAGTCGCGATGCGTGCATATGCATATGACAGGGCCTATACAAAAAGAGGAAAGCGACAGTTTACTCACTGCAAGTACTGGTCCCGAGTCTCCGAAAAAACTCATTCTTAGTGTACGGTGTGCATGTATACGGAGGGACGGGTGAACAACGATTAGTGCCTCTCAAGGCACTGCAGCCGGTTAAACAGCCGCAGTAGAGCCACGAATTGGCCAACTTGGACAAACCGCCTAACAAACCGCGCTGGGCATCGTGTACACGAGTGGGAATAACAGTAGTCAAGGCTTCGGCTGAGCTCGAGCTCCGCGCACGGGATGGGCGAAAGCGCCAATCTCACCCTGAGGAAGAGAGATGCTGGCCTGGGAAACGTACTTTAAGAAGGGCGTACGTCGCACCGTGACCGTATTAGTCGGGTGAGATGAAGACGCACGCTTTAACTTCCCTTTCTCCGCCAACTCACCGACGGAATGTCGTAGAAGATCTCATACAGCAGCATGGATCGGGTACCGACGTCGAGCGGCGGTGATAGTGAATGCGGCCGAGCTCAAATTCCGAGCTTAGCGCTGTGTAAAAAAGAGGGCCGAGGACTTGAGGATTGTTCAATTTGACGTTCTTTACGTTTACCAACGTTGAGAGTTGCTGGAAGATCCGAGCAGACAGCATATGCATGATTATTCCGAGTGTAGCGAGCAACTATCGACTAGGGATAAACTTAGTTCACGTGATGTGGTTGCGCAATCTGGGGGTCATTTTCTTTTTTAAATCAATGTAGATACATTACTAAGAGGTACCTACGGCTTAACGTCCTGGGTGTTGCATCCAGTGGGACGGTCGCCGACTCGGAAAGTGACATACATAGAAACCGTAATCGAGGGAGAAGCGGTATGGTACGCGCGACCTTGCGCGCGACAGCCTTTATGGTAGAGACGAGCCAATGCCTGTGATAAGCTGAACGAAAATCGTAGGGTATCAGAAAAATTAAAACGCAAACGGAATTACATCATAGGCAGTGCGTCCTCGAACGGAAATGCCCGAGGATTATCACGAAGAAAGGAGAGAAGATGAATACCTGGGTCGCTCGAGTTCTTGAGGAACTCCAGGAAGTCGGTGCGACTCGGATACCGTGTGCATATGTTGAGGATGTGCCCTGGATGTGCCGCCTCGTCTGCAAAATGTGGCATTCAGGGCACCGCTTTTATTCGAGGCAGTCCGGGGGTCGTTGCCACGGTGCATCTCAGCGCGAAGGACGAAAATATAATATTTATTTGTCTTCAAACCGGTACGAGAGAGCAAACATACCTCCTGCTTGTTTCTCTGTATCCACATATATAACATTCATGAACACTTGTGCAACATTCTGCCCGAATTCGAGCAGGGAGGCCATTCTAGAGACTCGGAAGCCTTGTGGAAGTCGAACTGACCACAAGCTACACGTTCACGCGAACTGGCATATGCCCATGAATTCGTTTATGGAGGCCCCGAGTCCGCCGATGCAACAGGGTACACTGGCAATATCAAGCACTGCACGAGACCCTACTGCGATACGCAGATGACATATTACGGGTTAGGTTGCAGTAGTAACCCATGTGCAATGGGATTGCCAGGACTCGGCTGATCGCTGGCGACCTCTCCTGCAACCTCGGTCCGAACAGTTATCCTCTGCTTAGCCTCCGCTCCCTTTTGCCCCTTCGATTTGTCCTCAGTCCCGGACTCGAAATGCATCTAGTTAATTTATAGATGGTAATGCAGGCTAGGATGTTACAATGCAGACCTCCCCACATGAAGACTTCAATACATGGTGTATAGATACATGTCACAGAGATCGGATGGTAAGATGCAATGTAAGAGCACGACAGCACAATGGAACAGACAAGACGGTGAACTCACTGGGGCTCCAGCTACTGCTGCCCTGGTCGCTGCTGCGAGGAGTTCCTCACGCCCGTGGGAGGTGCACCGTTCGTCATAGTCGCCATATTCGCGACGTAGTTTTCCCAATCCTCCGACCTGAAGAAAATGGCTCTCGTCAGTCTAGGAACATTGTCAAGCAGATTTAGGAATGCGCACCGATACGTCGAGGGCATTGTGGACCACATCGCAAACGTATCCCTACCGACACCCATCTGTCCATCTTGTGGAACCATCGGCGCAAAAAAGTTCATCAAATCGTCTGAGCACTGCATGCTCGTCGGAACTCTCGAACCCGTCGGCACCACCGGATCCATCACGGGCCCGCCACTAAATTGCCCATACAAATCTGTGCCAAGTCCAAGGGACGCCGCAGGTGAAATCCCGTTCGACGGAGGCGAAGGTGTGTCGTGCAAAGAAAGATCCTGCGTCCCTGGGAGATTGAAGAGGGAAAACAGGTCCTGTACATGTTGATAGGGTCCCGGCGTGGACGGATCGCGGCTAGCGCTGAATGCCGAGGTCAAATGCGCACTAGCCAACGAAGACAGGTTGGTTCTAGGCGTGGAGGCCGCAGACGTCGGGAGAGTCGAGTTTGAGAACGTCGACGAGGACGGAATGCTATCGGCAGATCGGGGAGTGCTCATCGCGGAGCCACCGCCAATCTTGTCGAAGAAGGGCTGTTCAGATTCATTGGGATCGAGCGGGGGACCAAACGTTGATATATCGTTCACCTTCGTGGGTAGAGGGACTATAGGGGGCAGAACATGCTTTAAGCTCGCAAATACCTTTCGTGCTGTAGCTGGTGCGAGGCCTGACGAAGGAGGGAAGTCGCTAGAACTTTGTCTGTGTGGTTGCAAGACACCCTCATCATCGCTGTCAGGATGGGTCCGCTTGGATGAAGAGGGAGCGGCGGGTAATGGCAAGTCGCCCACTTGACTCAGTGTGACCAGGAGGTCTTTGAATCGGCCGGCGAGAGGCCATCTGAGCACTGGATTGGTGAGAACAACAACGGGACGAGAGTTAGGACGCGCCTCTCTTCTCCAGAGGCGATGAAGTTGATGGCATTGTGCACATCCTTCATATCCTTCTCCGCATCAATCTTCAGCCCTGACCGTTTCGCGACCCAGATACGCAAGACAAGGACGATACCAGCCATGAAAGCAGGTATCTGCTAATCATGAATGAGTGCCTGTATAATATACCCTGACTACTTACCAGTAGGTTCATTATTATAGCTCCTGGTATCCGCCGCTCATGCGCTTGAAGAACATGTATGCACGCGCGTGCAGAGTTGGCGCATATGGTTAGGCTGGGGAATGATAGGGAAGACGCCTTGCGCGATGAAGGAATGAAGGGGCGGTGGATGGTCATCTGGACTAGGTGATATGCCGCATGCAAGCAAACCGACTGGAAAAAGTGCACTTCATTCTCGCGCGTCGGATCCCAGCGCACTTAATAACGTCAGAGTGTGCCAGAAGAGAGATCCACAGACACATACGGTGGTCCGGCAAAGCATCGAACCAGCGATTGAGAGCAGAGTCCAATTCCGATACGACACGCTTCTCCCACTCTTGCTCGCCAATTTTCGCAATGACCTTGTGCTTCTCGAGAGAGTACTGTGAAAGAGTCAGGCACCGGCGAGAGACGGCGACCGTGGAAACCTTACGATTGTTCGAAGGGCGTGGGAATGGATCAACTGGAGTTTGATCCAAAACACCAAGAAGGATGTGTGCGTAGGTTTCCCGCTTGGCTGCTTGAAGACCTTGGAAGGATCGTCATTCATCCAGTATTCGTCGTCACAATCGATGGGGAATTCGACGTCGAAGCTAAACGAACGACCGTTACATGGTTGCCTAATATCCATTGGTGTTACGAACCTGTCAAGCGAGATGGCACAAGGTCGGCCCAGAAACGAGCTGTAGACGACGTCTAAACCGACGAGAGCCCTGAAATCATAAACGGTGAACAGTGGTCAAATCTAAGAAGTGGCACACCTACCAAAATGCCCGCTTCCATAGCTCACCCTCGAATGAGTGCTCGTAGAATGTCTTTCGCCTATGCGCGCCGACGTCCTGCGCAAGGCGAATGCCAATGCCAGCCAGAGTCCAGCACGCTTGAGGCGGTGACATCCCGGATAAAAAGACAATTGAGAGCTAGGGAAAAATAAACAACAGAGCTGGGTGTACGATGACGTTACAACGTACTGCAAGCGCTTGTAAATCATATAGCGTCGGGTCTGCGAGGGCAACATTGCGAACGAGCTGCACCTGGTTAAACCACATCCAGCCTGCAGAATGCGGATGACCGGGTTTCTCTGGGTGATCCAAGAGGACGCGAGGATCATCGACGAAGCGCGCACCAAGCGAGCAGACGAGGAGAACAATGGTGCCAAAGCCTGGATCACGGAAGTGTTTTCCATCCGCAAGATCTGCTTCAAATGTCGGTCGATGGAGGATCGGGAAGAGAAGATGGGTCAAGGAGAAGTAGACTGATACAAGTCGAGACAGGAGATCCGGTTCTGGAAAAACGAAATGCCATTTTTGCTCGCGTGCAAACCGCGTAAGCTCCCACTGCGAAGTGTATTGAGCGGAGGATAAAATTAGATATCATAGGGACACACGGGGTGTAATTTCCAGAAATCCGGTCGACGTTCGGCATTTGCGAGGACCTCCTGCAAGATGTCCTGTTCGACACCGGATAGTTCTGACTTGACGTTAAGGGCAGTGGCATACAGCCGCACACTGCTGCTTCTACCATAGTACCTGTTGAGCGGACCGGTGATGTTCATCTGGCGAAGCTTCGCAATGATGGTGACGAGGTCTGGCACAATCTGTTCGTCTTCATCCTCGCTCTCGATAGGTTCAGGGGAGGGTACAAAGAGCTCGTCAGTCGTATCGACGTCGTGTGCTTCATCGAACAGTAAATGGGGAAACCGCTTCTGAGATGACTCGGCATGGGCGCTCTGTGCGGGGGAGAGGGAAGCAGCAGACGCAGGAGGTTCTCCTTCAAGCTCGTGAGAAAAGTCGCTGTCGGGGTGCAACTAACCCGGTAACCGGGGCTTTAGTACATAGCCGGTGAAAAAACGATTGAGAACGCACACGAGAGAGGAGGGCCTCCAGGCGTTCTAGGCGGCTCTCCAGGCCGTCGACATATCTAGTGGCAAAATGGTGAGGACCAAGACGTGTGCGAGAGTACAAAGCTCGAACTTCTTTGGAGGCGCGCGTTTTTGCTGCAAGCAAGGTCAGAGGTGGTGTACCGAGCGCGAAAGATATACGGACCTTGACGCCAGGGGTGAAGACACAGGTACTGTCGGACGCCAGACAGTGCGAACACTTAGATCCCGGCGCTGGAGACCCATCGCCTGCGGGCTGGGTGAGCCACAAATGGTCTTGCGAGATACAGACGATCTCACAGCGAACTAAGGGGATGTCAACGAGACCGGAGCGGGAGAACAGGACCTGTGAACGCACTCTTTTTCAGCCTGCAACGATCGCAGGCGCGGGCAATCTGCACACGTCGCTTCTTTGTCTGGGGAGCGGAGGACTTATCATCGTCAGCATGGTGATCGTCAATTTCCTCGGGGGACGACATGCAACGTGGCAGGATGGTCGTAGACGATGACTTGGAGAGACGAAGCGCCGCGGCCGTGCAGGCAAAGCGATCTATCACAGCGAATGCGGGATTAACGTCCGGATTAATCTTTTATGTAACCTAAGGGGTATTCTACACGTGCTGGCCGGCTTTAGTCGTCATACTGTATCCATCTGTCTCCCCGCGCGAACGCCGTTTCACCAAGTCATCAGCCCTCGGCGACCGTCCCGACGATACCTTTGTGCCATCCCCTGGGCGCCCATCCAGTGTGCACTCCACGTCCTCACACCACGCAGTCTGCCACCGTTGTGTCAGCGGCGATTGGGCAGCTTGTCAGCAAGCGCTCCTGTCCCAGATGCTGACAACGCGTTGGTATCCGGTGATTTGGTTGACCCGGGAGTGCAACTCCGCGTCGTATGCTCCCTTTGTGCACTTACAGCAAGACTTCGAATACCAGGGCCCTTTATGTTCACGATAGTGCTCGTTACGTCTGAACGGGAAGCAACCCGTACGTTCGTAAGTGCTAATTACAGTCGCGGCGCGGAGACGGCCAACGCAGGCGTGCTATCTTTGCTCATAGAAGACTTGGATTCCACCTCTTTATTTCGAGGAACAGAGCAACTTCGTAGACAATAAGTGCGGATATCTGGGCACTTCGACTGTTTCGCCTCGGCAAAAAGGGTCATATGCATGGGTCGCTTGTACCACTTCACCCGGACTGGCTCGATTCCGCAGGGTGGGCGACCTTTCCACATATAACATCATAAGAGAACCCAGCGGACTTGCTTACATTTCTCATCGGCCGAACTTGCCATGTCACTAATAGCTGCAAGAGATCTAGGATCGGATCAGCTGCTAGTTCTACTGACGATTCGTGATGGGTATTCTGCCTTGTTCGACAGCTTGATTATGACGTCGTGGGACATAGTCGCGCCACCTCGAAGAATTCCGAGTGCTCTGAGCAGACAGCACTGCCCATGCTCGTCTATTGAGAGAGAGAATCATCGAGTCGGCATGTGCGCTTGTGCCTCATAGTTGGTCCGAGTACTAGTGGGATATAGAAATGTACGCGTGGTATCGTACCGCGCCGCTATCCCGTGTGATCGCGCCATGAACTGATAAAAACTAAGTCCTAGTTATGAAGATTCATACACCGAAGCAAATAGTACCGTGCAAGAGTACAAAATGTGCGAGAACGCTCGCGGGGTTTCTGAGTTAATGTGAGTGGGCCGGAACTTTCCGGACTTTCCCGCGATCACGTTATTGAAACCACCGATCCACCCTGCCAGCGCACGCACAATTTTCCTTTACAGCTCGGCAGCTCGAAGGCCGCGATGCTCGCCCCGCACAGACGTTTTTCTGAACGTTTTTTTTGCGAGCGGGCTAAGGTCTGAGAGGTTCGCTCCCCCCGATTGGCTCTAGCAGGGCCCCGTGGCAATCCACGGAGCGACGTACCAGCAACATCCCGCTCGTCAACTGCCCGAAGATCCTGCAAGACCGTATGAGGCGCCTCATCTCCGTGAGACGTTTCATATGGGATAACATGCGGGGGAGGGTTGACGACGTTCGCTGGATCGCGCACAAAAGGCCACTAGACGCGATCGATTACAGGCGGACGTGAAATGCGGGTTGGAATGCGTCGCGGGAGCAGGGCACACCACTTTTCATGTCGCCATCAGTCCCGATGCTCCCGATAGATTCTACATCTATCGAAACAATGGGCTGGGACGACGAGGGATCATGCGGTGCACCCTTGAGTGCACTTCGCGGCGCGGATCCACAAGGATTCGTAACTCGATTCAGACTACTCTCGGACTGTCGACCTAATTTTTTGCTTTCTCGTGCATCTTTGCGAGCACAGCTATGAAGAAACCCCTTCACCACACTTGTTATTTTGCCCCCTCGCCACTAGCTTGTACTTCCCTTCATCATGTACACAATCAAAATACGCTCAGGAGGATGCTGGGCGTTCCAGCCGCTGAGAATTCCAGCTATTTGGATACTCTCCCACCCGTCTCCTCGTCGCTCAGTGGTCGGCTCCTGTTTTGTATCCGACTATAACCATCGCCGACCTGAACCCGTCGCTCATACGCATGGAGTTTTTGATTCTCGCCCCGTCGGTGTAGACAAGGTCCTAGCGAGGTGCGTATCTAATCTCTTCTAACTACTGACGCTACAGTTCTCTTGAAGTCAGCCCCCTTTACAAGGGACCTACGCCGGCTACCACGAATTGCCGTCGTGCTGTGTCACGCCTAATATTGTTGCATTCATGCTCCGCCGCGCTCAATCACCCCAACAATACATTTGATTCATCGACACTCCTCACAAAAAATTCTTATGCAATAGTATTATTCACACGTTGGAAGGAATCTGACGCTGACATACAACATGTCGTGCTGACGACGATTCATACTCTCCCGTACAGCTCTCTTGCCTCCGAGGCAATTTGGGAGATTAGGTGAGGTTTAAGTGCGAACTCGTTGCACTCAAGCGCGAAGTGTGGAGGATTTTGCACGGTTTGCAACATTCCTACACATCTTTCTGAGCATCAGGACAGTCCATGGATTTTATCTTCGCAGATATTCGGCGGGTGCTACACGATGATAAATGTCTGTGGGGTTTGGTGGCAATCTTAGGAGACCAGGAAACTTTGTGATTTTTGATATCGCTGAAGATCTTTCTAGGAAGCGTAAGGGTCCAGCTTTCTTTAAGAAACCGCTAATAAAAGTTACGGCGCCGTGCGTAGGTGCGCCTTCTTTTGGATTAACCAAAGTCCCAGTGTATGAACTTGCAGAAGCTCAGTAAGTCTCTTGGTTCCGGTTCCATGGTCGGGCACTCCCGGGCCGTCTTACTTTGTCTGAGCGCTCGCGCCTAATTATCGGATCCTGTCACCCGATCCCTAGGGCTCGGCGCGTACCGTCTCCGTTACGGTCGTGCCCAGAGCTATACTCTGCCCATTTATCTCTTCCTCTCCGGCCTTCTACGTTTTACCCGAGATTGAAAATGTTACGCTCACGAAATGCGTTATTGCCTACTCAGATTATCTCTCGGTGAATCACCTCGTGTTCAGCCCCAAAGGATGCACTGGACGATCCACGCGTACCGCCTCGAGGCAGGGCACGTTTTGGAGCCGATTTTCTTCGTTGAAAGACTATAATTTTCAAGTCTACAGGAGCTATTAGTATCACACTATGGCATCAACTCGACGTATGAACTTTTGCTCTCCTACCCGTATTATTTCGGAGTACAGCAATCGGCCTCATACGGACCTGCGGATAGAAAATCGCGCTGTTTCCGGGTACCTTTGGTTTTACTAAGGGACCGTTGCGTCAAGCGAACCAACAAAGGCTTAAGGTCACCCTGAGCGGGATCTCGGCCGACTTCTTTCTCGCGGAAATTCTGGCTGCTCTCCGTTACGTCGCTCCGTCTCGACTATTCCGTGTAGTCCTCTCGGAATCTATCTTCGATTAGTGGAACATGTTGTTTATCACGCCTCGTGTGCTGACACGACTCCAGGCGGCGCAGGAAAAGAGCGTCCTAATCTCCGAGACTCCCTTTCGTCTCGCCCCTGATCCATGCGCCGACTGATTTTCTGAAGTTACCCGGGTCCTACTTCCTTCACCTTTCGCTTACGCACGCGTCCGGGGAGTTCCGTCCATGTGCAGTGGCGAGCTGTCCATTATCCTCTCCAGCCTAGCCAGCCTTTCGTGCTTCACGCCGCTCTCCCTTTGGGGAATGAGCCATGATATAAATCCGCCCCCTTTCTTTGCACGTCCCGTGCTTCTGCACCGCGTCCACTGCTGCCCACAGCCCCAGCTTGTACGACATTGTTTTCTTACCTGCACACTAATCACCACGCGGCTTCCATACGCATCATTTCTATACCCAAAGACTGAAAGTAATGAACTTCGGTAAGCACAGCACGTTTCTGCCTCGTTCCTTTCATAACTCTGACCGTAACTCAGCCAGCGATTTCAAACTCGACACCGGATTCGCGCGTTCGACGCAGCCCTCTCCCGCTTCCTTTGACCTCACCTCCGAATCCGAATGGTCGACGACTAGCGACCGCTCCCACGCACCCTCTGCACACAGCTCGCCAGGGCACTCCAGCAATCTCTTCGTGATGCCTGACTCATCTCCTGAACGCTCTACCCACCACGTAGGCACTACTACTCCTCCCTTCGACTGGTCCATGATCCCGAACTGGATGAAGAAGGAATCGCCTCTCCCGCCTTCGGAGAAGATCCGGCAACGCATAGCCCCCCTCGTCCCCTCGTCCCCGGACTCGCCGTATCTCTCCTCGTCTCCGTCCGACACAAAGGTTCGCGCGCGTCATGCCAGGCGTGGCGGTGCGACGACCCCTGGCAGTCCTAGCGCCCGTATTCCACGTCCGCCGAACGCCTTCATGCTCTTCCGCTCTGCGTTTATCAAGGATGAGGCTCTCAATGTCACAAAGGAGGAGCGCAAGCAGCAGAACTTGTCGTGCCTCGCTGGCGAGATCTGGAACAAGATGTCCGAAGAGCACAAGGGACTTTGGAAGGCGCGGGCGCAGGCCGCGCTCAGGGAGCACCAGGAGAAATTCCCGCAGTACAAGTACCAGCCCGCGCAGCGCCGCAAGGGACGCGGCTCGGACGAGGAGCAGGAATCATCACTCGACGACTCCTCGCGCCGCCAGCGCTTCCGTGACCTCTTCCTTGGGCCTGCGTATCGGGGCACAGCAGCTCCTCCCTCTCGTTCACGCCGCCGCCGTCCGGCCACGGAGCCGTACGAAGTGCCCGAGCGCGCACCTACGCCGGCACGCTCGGTGTCGTCGTCTAGCGAGCGCCAGAAATCACAGGCGCTCGACGATGAAGTGGAGATGCAACAGTTCTGGCGGCACCTCCGCGGGGGCGGCGACGTGTCCGCTCCCGTCCCCGAGGACCGCCGCCCGACGATCCGTCCCGGCGATCTTCTCACGGACAGCCTCCCGCAAGTGCCCGACTACAGCAAGAGCTGGACGAACGAGATATCGTATCCCTCCCCTTTTGATATGGAAGAGCAGGTCGGCTACAGGTCTCTTGCGCTTGTTATGGTCATACTGACTGCGCCCCTCAGGTGCCATCGATGCTTGCCACGTCGTCCAGCATGATGCCCTCGCGTCCTCCGTCGCCCACGTCAATGCATCCATCTCTCGACCTCATGCTCCCGCCCAGGATGCAGGTTGTCCCCGCGCCGACGCAGTCAGCGCCTTCCTCGCGCCCGCAGTCAACCGCGCCCACTGGCACGTCATCGCTCCTTCCATCTGCGCTTCCGACGCCCGCGCCTCCGACGCTCTCGCATCTTACCAGCGGTCTTGACCACCTCGGCGTGTTCATTGACACGCACGATCAGGAGAAGGAATGGTACAAGCAATGGGACGCGAAGGATGAGAGCAAGTCTCTCGCGCTATCTGGGCCCGACATCCGGCCGTCTTTCACGAACCCGTTCGGCCCGGAGCTGGATTGGCACGCACCCGACATCTTCTGCAGCTTCCCTCAGCCCATCATGCCCGTGCCTTCGCCCGTGCCCTCGCTTGCGCCTGACAAGGTCAGTGCGTCGTCGCCGGCTTCGCCTGGGGAGGAATCGAAAGCAAAGTAAGCTGTACGTGAGCGTGATCGACGCTGCCACATTATACCCGTTTTTATTCTCTTTCTCGTAACTGTCATCCCCGTGTATCCATAGTATTCGGTCTTCTGTCTTGATCACATTATGTCACGAATAGCCATGTCGTCTTCCGTTCATTGTCTCCAACTATATCTGTAGCATACCGTAGGGTCGGGCGCAGCGCGTCTCGCAGATGAACCCCGAGTGTTTCTTCGTCCTTACCATAGTCGAATGTATGATCTCGCCGTGGATGTTCAAAGCCCTTCATCCTAGGAGGTACCGACGAATCAACTGGGAGTAGCTGGACTGAGCCAGTATGTCACCGCCGAAGTTTAGGCGAACCGGTGCCCCTTAGACCGACAGCGCAAATGGGAGCAACGAACGCCAGGAGGGGAGTTTTGACGCAGTGAACCGCAGCCCAGGTAGGTTCCTGTAAGTCCAGGCTACTCTCCCGGAGGATGGTGGTCAGGTCCGTATCTGAATATAAGACAGAAGTAGAAGTCCCGCACGGGGCCTTTCGTTCTTGAGCCCGGCGACGGCGACATGGCAGCGCTAATAAGGCAATCGATACTGACGCCGAGGAAAGAAGTAAAGAAGATGCGCCCACGCGCTCGATCTCAGCGATGCGTGGAATGAACACTCCGAATCTCGTGCCGGCTTCGCGTAGCACGACGCATGCGCACAGAGCCGTCTGGGCGAGTGCCACATGCATAATGCACAGGCTGGCAGCCCACAGAGAGCGCGAACAGGAAAGCATCAGCTCACTGTCCAGAGGTTTGTGATCCCTCTGGCACCTGATAATCAATCCGACAAATCCACGGGGAGCGCCGCAAAGTGGACAGATCATAGAGACCGATAGATGAGCGCACCCCGCACGGATGATGCAGAAGAGGGCCCTCCAGCGGAAAGCTGTGGATGCCGCGATCTCTGCTGTGCGGCCAGTGGCGGGTGCAAGAACACAGGAAAGGACAAATGGGAAAGGACGGCACTTAAGTCGCGCTTGACCACGATAGAAGTCGTTTCAAGAAGACTTGAAGATAGCGAGACATATTGCTCAGGGAGGTGTATCAAGCGGTAGCGTCTCAGAACTCAGAGAGGTCTGGAGTTCTGCCCTCCCCCCCTTTCAACCCCGAACATGGGTGCGTGTCGTCCCGTTGAGTACTAGCCAGACGTCTTCCATCGTAGGGTGAGATGCCATCGTACGCCCATGCCATACGTTATGGCTGTAGGGCAATCAGCGTATCGTAGAAGATATGCGTGCAGAAATCATATCTGCGGTATGATATAAGCAAGCATTGGCCCTACAGGTCTGTAGTTTCGAGATATGAGAGTGATGGTTAACAATCTGGTCACATTTGAGCGAGAAAACGACGGAGACGAAGTGACGAGATTAGACTGACTCGAAGTCAGCTAGAGCTAAAATGAAGTTGCAGGAGGGGCATACGGTATTGCAAACCAGTTCAGCGGGACGTCGTCTCCCATGGCTTCATCGTCGTATCGGCAGAGTTATGCGAGCGCAGACCATGGTGGATCGATGAGAAGAGGCGCGGTCGCGAGTGTTTACGAGCACGCCGGCGCTAAAATGACCTCCGACTGGCCTCATTCAGTGCCTCATTGAAGTGTCATACGGTATCGTGACTCGGGCTCGTTCAGCGCATCTTCGACATCGTATACGCAATCGGCGGAATACGAGAAATGCCACGCGCTGCACTTTCCTTCTCACCACCTATCTTTTATTTTTCTTGGTCTCTCGTCTCGTCTATTCCTTTCTTCCTCTCGTTTTCCCGACCGGTTCCGCTGCGATAGAAATGTCGGACGCGTCTTCCTACGAGATCTTCGTCGACAGTCTCACTTTCACGCACCGCGGTGCGACCGAGCCGTCGCTGAATGATATCAGCCTCCGCCTGCCCAAGGGCTCGCGCACGATCCTCGTCGGAGCGAACGGCGGTGCGTACTTCTCTTGCATCCTCATCCTCACCCGTGCTAATGCGGGCACACAGCGGGCAAGTCGACTCTTCTGCAGATCCTCGCGGGCAAGCGGCTTGTGGGTGATGGCGAGCGCGTCTTTATCCAGGGCCGGGACGTCTTTCGCGATTCACCCCGGGGCGTGACGTTCCTGGGGACAGAGTGGTATGTTCCTCTCCACTTACGGCGCAGTCCTCGCGCTTAGACACAGCCCTCAGGGCGATGAATCCGGTTGTCCGCGGCGACATTCTCGTATCGGCCTTCTTGGACTCGGTGGGAGGCTACCGGTACAAGGCCCGTCGGGACCAACTGCTGGAGATCCTAGATGTTGATTTGGACTGGCGGATGCACGCCGTGTCGGACGGGGAACGGCGGCGCGTGCAGCTATGCATGGGCCTGATGCAACCGTGGGACGTGCTGTTACTCGACGAGGTGACGGTCGACCTGGACGTGCAGGTCCGGGATGACCTGTTGCGGTTCCTGAAGCAGGACAGCGAGGGGCGCGGGGCGACGATCGTCTGTGAGTAGTATCGCGCCACGCTCCACCGCCATCTCGGGAGCGTTCGATCGCTAACACGCGCGCGTTCCTGGCACCAGACGCGACACACATCTTCGATGGCCTGTCCGGCTTCCCTACGCACGTCGCGCACATGGCCTTTGGCACGTTCGCGACGGCGCCGACGGCCTGGCCTCTTGACGGCGGTAAGAGTCTGTATGATGTCGCGCTTGGCTGGCTGCGGGAGGACCGGGAGAAGCGGCGAGTGCTGGAGGCCGCTGGTCGCAAGGCCAGGGGGCCGCGAACGGAACAGGTGTGTCGTCATCGGTTGCGAAGGGAGTTCACGCGGGTCAGGCTGACGGAAGTTGTTCAGGACGTGCCAACGGACTCTGAGGCGTTCTATAAGCGGTGCGTCGCGCGTGCGCGGGCTGGGATTCGAAGCGCGTTGACTGATGTGAGGACAGATACGACTACAGCCACTAGTTGGTTTCAAGTTTAGCACACTAACGACAGAAGTTCAACACGGAAACATAGGATAAGGAACTGTATAGTCTGGGATACATGATCGCCCTCAACGGCGAGTAGTCCACCGCGCTGGGCTGGCGGTTTCTATTACTACCAGTACAGTAGTATTTAGCGCTGTTGGTATTTTGAGGACTGTATTGCGACTGCGGGAAGATATCAGAGGATGGTCTAGAATGAGAACGAGGGTGGCTAGACACGTGGCGGGAAAGGGAACGGGTTGATAGGTCGGGCCAGGACCGGAAACGAGCATCTCAGGCCGACGAGACGACGACGTCCTTCCCCTCGTCTTCGCCGTCTTCCTCTCTCCCAGTCGCCAGTCCGCCCCGTCGACCGCCCCGGCCGTGACCACGCGCTGGCCGCACGCACATCCTGGCTTCTAAAGTCACCTCACACTCCTTTTCCTCATCCGACTTCATAAAAAACAAGTAAACAAACATACTGTCAGCAGAGATGCATCTCGGAGAGCTCCTCCTTCCCCGCGACTGCGTCCAGTGCACGTCCACTCCTCCGCCCTGCAATTGTAGTGCAGGCGAGCAGTGTGTCCAAACCTCTCAGTTCGTCTTCTCTTTCCCTTTCCCTCCTTCCGAGCACTACCTAACTGCTCTTCTCTTTGCAGGAGCTGCAGCCAATGCGCCTCCTTCCAGTGTGTCCCGATCTCCAGCTCGTCCTCAGGCGGCGTCAGCGCCGGTGCTGTCGCTGGCGCGGTCATCGGCGTCGTCATCTTTGTCATCTGCTGTGTTGCCGGTTACCTGTACTGGCGCCGGCGCCAGCTCGCCAAGATCGCCGCCGAAAAGGCCAAGAGCACCGAGTCCAAGGACGTCCCAGCCCCGGCAGAGACCGTTCTTCGCCGCCCCGACCCGTCCGAGAAACCTACGCCGCCATTGCCGTCGCCGCGTCTGGCCGCTCTCGCTCAAGCCGCCCAGCAACAGGAGCCGACCAACGTCCGCGTATACGACAACGAGACGTCTGTCATCGACCTTGACCCCGCTACGTATGGTTCAGCCCACGGCGGCCAGAGCCGTATATCCCAGAACCCGTTCGGCGACGGTCAGTCGATTATCACCACATCCACCGGTTCGCAACAGACGAACGTCATCCCCATCGCTCTCGTCCCTCCTGGCACCGTGTCTCCGGTCCACTCTGCTCACCGGTCCTCGGTCGCCCAGACTACCGCGTCCGATGCTTCGTCCCTCCAGCCACCACGTCCGATCCACTCGCCCAACATGGACCACCTCAACGTCTCCCGCGACTCGTCCGTCGTAGGCGGCGCTGTCCCCCACCGTAATTCGGGTGGTTCGTATGTTACCAACGCGTCCTTCGCCTCGGATCTCGATGCGGTCATCGTCACGCAATCCTCCCGTCAGGTCCTTGGTGTCGGAAATGCGGCCGTCATCACGACGCCGCTCTCCGCCGGTGGCTTCTCGACCCGCATGCCGCCTACACGTTCCCCGCTTGCCGTCACGGCCTTCCAGGCCGACACGCCCGACGGCAGTTCACTAGCACCGTCCTCGCCGCGTTCGCCGCAGTCGCCCAACCGTGGTCATGACGATCCTTTCGGTGACGCGCACTCGGCGATCACACACGACGCCACGCGCTCGAGCCGGGCTACGTATGGGACCAATGCGGCAACGCTATCCGAGCACGAACATGAGGACGACGAGCCGATGCACTACACCCCCAACATTACCCAAACCTCCGCGCGCAGGATTGAGCGCCCCGTCAGCACTGTCACACAGGCCGCGTCTGTCATCGGGGCGGAGCTCGTCGGTGCTACGCGCGTCCATCTCGACTACACGACGCCACTTCCGACACCGCTCAGTCCTGCGCTGACCGCTGGCGCATCCGTCGCGCGCTCGACGAGCGTCAAGCGTATGACGGCCGCGCGGCTCGTCTCGCCTGGCACTCCGTCCGCGTTTGAACGCCAGCAGGAGCGCGCGACGTCGGACGTGCAGGCGGCGCGGGCTGCGGCGCAGGTGCGGTCGAGTGCGACCCCAAGTAGCTTCGACCGACGGTCAAGCTTCTCGACGATGGCGTCGGGCGTCTCCGCCCGCGCAGACAGCATCCTCGAGAGCTTCCCGTTCGTCCCGCCGTCGCCCATTTCAAACCGCCCACCCCGCTCCCCCTTAGCGCAGGAACACGCGTCCGCCTTGGCGTCGCCAACGTCGCCTAGGGGGCCGGCGCCGCCGACGCAGCAGGCAGCCGGGCCCAGCAACGGCGAGCGGACTGAGAGCCCACTCCGTCCACCGGACCGCAGGGTCATGCTCGGCATGTCGACGGCGTCGGAGCTCAGCAACGTGTCGACTGGCCTAGGCAATTTCCCCTTCGAGATTGACCACGGCTCGTCCCCGCCGAGCCAGCAGGTGCTCGGGAAGCCGCAGAACGGGCGCGTGCGGGCGAGCCTGGATACGCTCGCGCTGACGAGCGACCTGGCGAGCTATCCGCTCGGGTTCGATAAGGGCGATGGCGAGAGCGGATACCCGCCCATGCCGCGCAAGCCTTGAGCCCTAGCGGACGCTGACGCCCCTAAGACGAGCCGTCCGCCAGCAGGCGTGACGCCGCGACGACCGCGACGAGATGACAATGTACCGTGTAGTGTTTAGTACAATATACCTCCCGCCTGCTGATTATAGCCCGTGCTTCCTTTTGCACCTCTCCTCCCATTCGCATCCGCTTACCTTTCCCCCCCAAACTCCCCCGTGGCTCCTCTCCGCCACTTTACCATCCCCCTCCTCTCCTTCATTGCGTACTGGTTCCTTTCTCTGCATTCTTGGGTTTGGTCTGTCTGTGTCTGTGGCCGGCTGGCCGACTGCGCGGTTGGTTGGCTTTCCCGCTTCACTCGGTTGCTGCGATATTACTAGCGTTGGTACTACTTTACTCTGTGTGATGCGCGGTTAGTTCATCAAGTATAAGTGTATTTATTTTATCGGTGTTGGGAGTGGGGAGGGCGTGATGAGGGATGGGTGTATGCAATGATCCGTTCGGATTACTGGGAGGTGCAAACAAAGATCTGACAGTGCTGACCTCCCAGTCGTTCTGTTTCTTCGCCCGGGTATAGCGACGCTTATCCCAGTCCCCAGGTGTCCCCAGGCGCTTTCCTGAAGCATCCATGCTCCTCGTTTCCCTTTCCACGAAGCGTATATAAGCCACTTTCCCTACGCCGACCTCATCGTGACCTTTGAGAACCTGTACGCGAGATCCACAACTGTGTATGCGCCAACCATCGTCACGCTCGCACGTCTGGGCGTTGGCACAATAGTATATGAGTGATGACCCGGTACCGAACCCATACTGTACGACTCGATGCCGACGGACTGGTCTGCCGATGTGGCTGCCATGAAGGTAATGACTGGGCAGACAAAGGGCCATGGGCAAGCACGCCTCACACAAACTTGTTTCTCATAGCAGCGTTGTACGAGTTACGGTCAAATAATACCATTGCATGGTTGTGCACTTTTCCCTTTTCATCTCACATGCTGCTACGCAAAATGCCCGATCATCTTTATTTGCTCTTTGTAGCCGTGGAGTCCTTTGGCTGGCCGAAGTAGTACCGTTTGCGCCCAATTCCCATGAACCAAGCGATCCTTCAAAGCGTTGGATCAGGTGCCTGAAACTACACGAGTAATGAATAACCAGCACACCTCCCTGCGAGTAGGACGATGACGGTCGTGATGTTGCCATGCGTCATCGAGTTCCACAAATGTGGGCTATACCGAAGATCTTCAGGAAGGCCAACGAAGGTTGCCACGATACTATTCAATGGTTCATCTATTCGTCATTGGCACGGGAAGAAAGAAACTCACTGCGTGACCTGAAGCGAGTGGTGATAATTCACTCTATTTATATGGATAAGGGCAGCTGCCACGCACGTCAGCAACGGCCATGGCGAAGAGACTGGCCCCGAGGATGCGTTCTTGAGCGACTGGGTTATTTGGAAGGGCATCTCTCACTGCGCGGAAGACAAATGACGAGAGCATGCTCAAGAGCATATAGCCTAAGTGTCGCGAACACCTGAGGCCAGGTTAATGTGCCTACAACAAGAAGGCAGCGCACAATTTCCCAGCTGCCAGATGGCCATGGTCGAGCGAGGATCCAAGAAAGTAGGAACGGGAGCATCGCTGGGTATGAGTTGGTAGTGAAACCAGGCTGCTCCAGGGTATATGTGTGTCATGAGGACCGGTATGAACGTAGACACTTTCGTTCCAGATCACCCGTCAGACCCATGCCAGCGTCCAATTGAAACGACGGTATTCAGCGATTTAATAGAGCGCTTTGGGGCGAGTATTATGCTTACCGGGTTCCAAGTGTAGAAACAGCGTCTGGTAGAAACCGGGAAGAGCAGGAAACGGAGACATTTCTGTCTCTGGATGACGGCAGTAAAGCTTAGATGACCGTTACGCTCGTCCGATTCGCTAACTGTAGAGCGTGCAAGCCTCCTGTCTCACTATACACGTGCTCAAGCGTAAGCTTGGCAGCACGTGCGACCGTAAGCTGACCACTTCGTTCATCTTTCACCGCCCGCTCTTCTAGACAACTAGCCCTTCTTCTTTCTATTAGCATGGACCTCTCCAAAAAAGTAGAGGTAATAGACCTTACGAACGACTATGGGAGCGATGTCGAGGAGATTCCCGCACCGCCAGCTCGTCGCCTCAAGGAGAAGGATGCGAAACGCGAGCCGAAGAAGCGCAATACTAGCACCGGCCTTGAAGAAGGCGAGATCCTGTCAAGTGGTGCGTCTCGCTCTGCGTCGCTTCTTCGGACGGCAGAGCGTACAAGCCGGCGCGCAAGCGAGGATTGTCTCAGCCGAGAGTCGAGCGGCGAAATCTCGAAGAAGCGCAAGAAGAAGCGGACTAAGTCTGCACCTTCCACCAGGAACTCTCCACATCTACCAGAGCAGCATCCTACACTCGAGCCACCACCTGTCGATGACAAATTGCTATTCTTTGTCGATACCGCTCCAGCCCAGGTCGCTGAAGACCAAGCTTTCCAGGAGCCGCCACAAATTTCTATGTCTGCATCTACATCTTCTGCAACTGCATCATCTCCCTCGCCACAAACGCCTCCTCCATCCCTACTTCTCCCCGCACACGTATCCCTTGTAACTCCTGATAAACTCCCCTCTGATGGCGCACCCATCGAGATCATTCGTCCACCCACACCCAACTCAGACTCCGAGGCTGGATCATACATCGAATATCTCGACTATGACGACAACGCTGTACGTCTCTCTCCCGGTAGCTTTTCCTCTGCTATCTGAACCTTTCACGGTACTCAGGCGGCCGGCCTCCGATATTTTGACGAGCGCTCTGAAGAGGCTAAGAAAACTCGCACCGTCTGCAAAAAGTGTGGAGCTGAGGGCGAACATACGACCAGGGATTGCCCCGTTCTTATTGTGCGTGTCGTGACCTATTCGTCGCCTTCAATTCTAAGATTTCACAGTGCCTCACATGCGGTGCGCGAGACGAGCATGGTACTTGGTCTTGTCCAATCAGCAAAACATGTCATAATTGCGGAATGAAGGGTCATGTACTTCGGGTGCGTCCATCTGTTCTTACCCACTCGCTACTGTCCGCCAACAAGCTAGTAGAACTGCCCAAACCGCAAAACCCACGATCGTGACATATTTGACGATTGTGACCGATGTGGGTCAACCAAGCATCGGACTAGTGTACAGCCATCTTCTATACGTCCGATTGTATTTAGTATCTCATCTCCTCCAGGAATGTCCATCTCACTGGCGCATATACGAATACGTCTCCGAATCGGAGAGGCAAGCGATCTTGAACGCACGAGACAACTTGCAGCAGATTCCTCTTGGGGAGGGCGGCGAAGGCTACGTTGCGCGGGATGAGTGGTGCTATAACTGTGGCGGTGCAGGGCATTTAGGCGATGTAAGCCATCTGCAACTTTATCCAGCGCTGTAGGACTGAAACTGTTGTTTAGGATTGCCAGGAAGTCAGCCACGTATCCGACATCCCAAAGGATCCGTCCGCTTTCAGCGCCTACAACACAATGTCAGGCCCTTTCTCTGACACAACGTTTACCTCAGATGCTTGTCCACGTGGACCCCGTGAATGGGAGGAAGGTGGAGAGGTGCTCGACAGCTGGGGCTTTAAGGCGCCAACAAACGTAGGCCAGCAAGGCAGATCGAAGGATCGAAAGCGGATGGCAGAGCGTGCGCGGCGGGCAGACGAGGAAGGAGAGGAAGAGGACTGGTTCAATAACCCCAGCCGCAGTATACGCATCAAGGGTATGGCCAACAGTGCGTCTTCGCCACGGCCAAGATCGCCATCCAATGCACCGCGCTCCATCAAATTTGCGACGGCGAGAGTCGACGCGCGCGGCCATCTGCCTTCGGGGCCCCGTAAACCGACGCTCGCCGACCGCCTAGACGACGCTCCTGGGCGACGAGACCAATTGGACCGTCGCCGCGGATCCTTCACCAGCAGCTCGCGTGGCTATGACCAGTCCAATGGCTCCCAAAAGCGCCATCCTTCAACTGGCTCGCGCAAGCGTGATAATGATGACAAGCGCTGGGAGGCACGGAGCGAGCGAGAGTGGGATCGTGGAAAAAGTGGTGGGAGAGCACACTCTCGCTTCGATCGCGATTATAGCGGCGCGCGTGACGATCGTCCCCGCCCTGGACCCCGCTACCACGGGGGCTATGCCCCCTAGGATCCTGTCCTCATCCTATGTCACGTCGCGTGTTCATCTCTTTGTTTCGACCTACAGATCAGACATGCGGCCCGTATTCCACAGTCCTGCGCAGAGATAGTGCAACGGTTCAAGCCTCGGCGGTAGCCGGTGTACGCGGAGGTTTCGCGCGCTCATCCTAATCCACCGAAGGTTTCCTATCAGCCTCGTTCTTCCCGTTAGTGCTTAATGGGCTTTCAGATCGTATTGATTAGTGAACCTCACCCCAGGATCAATAGGCTGTTTGTTCCGTAAGCGGTTCCGCCCAATAAAACATATATAAATATCCTCCGCACATGTGAAAGCCTCATGGTAAACCATGTCATGTCTTTGCCACAGCTAACTAATCCGTATCGCAGACGGATACACACTAAATGAATCCAGCCACGTGTAGAGGGGAGGCTCCCAAAACCCTTGGTATCCTAACACTTCACGCTCTCACACATCCCACTCCACGCAAGCGCTATAATACAAATGACAGCACCCTCATAGCACCTACTCCACTTCTGTGAATGACAGGTAGTATGGAAGCGTGATTGAAAAGTGGGCAGTGGCCTGCCCTATGGCTGCGCAGGGATACAAAGGGGACTGGTCGGCCCTATCCTAGCCTTTCCTAACCTTATCACCCTCTCGTCTTCAGCTTCAGGACTCACGATCGTACCATCCGAAGATTTAGCATGCCAGCAACTACCACGGCCATGGATACTCTCCCAAGTACGCTTCTCGCTCCCGGCTCATAGATTTGCTAACTATGTTATATTCTGGTTATTAAGACAACTCTTTCGTCAACCCCGAAGATACCTTTTGGAACTTATACCTCACAAATGCGGACGAACATGACAAAGTCCGGATGGACAGCTGGAAGGGCGACACCTCTGGCATCCTTATATTTGTAGGTTATCCTCTCGCGGAACACTAGGCTATCACCTGGACTTCTGTATATAGACTGGCCTTTTCGCAGCTACAGTTGCGGCTTTTGTTATCGACAGCTACAAGAACCTCTTGCCCAACACGAGCAACGATACCAATGCATTACTTTCTCAGCTAGTCTATGTGAATTCCCAGATGGCCGGTATTGGTATCAATCAGGCTCAGCCATCCTCAACGGATCCCACTATCCCTGCATCCTTCGAACCTTCTCAGCTTGATATCGCCGTCAATGCGCTCTGGTTTTTGTCTCTCTTCATCGCCCTGGCCTGCGCCCTTTCCGCAACCCTCGTCCAGCAATGGACGCGAGGGTACATACACGACGTCAACCGTCGCATCCCGCCCAGGAAGCGCGGTCCCATCCATATATATCTTCGCATCGGCATGGAGAAGTTTGGGCTCGAAATGGCAATTGCACTAATCGTTGCATCCCTCCACTTCTCCGTCGTCCTATTCTTGTCCGGCCTCCTGCTCTATCTCTTCTCCATCAACACCATCGTTGCGTGGGTCATGCTCGGCGGCATGATACCATTTATCGCGATTTACTTCGGCCTCAGTATACTGCGCCTCGCGTTCATTGACTGCCCTTACCACACCCCTCTCACGAGGGTGGTTGCGTCAGTCACTGTCGCCGTGTTCGACACCTTCCACCTCTCCCTCTCATATGCCGACCATTTATTCCGGCTATTCTGCGAATTCCGCATTCGACCAGCCAGAGCCGCGCTCGCTTTTCGTAAAGTCTCCGACTGGCTAAGGACTTGCTACTTTTCCAGTCGTGCGATGGTGCTGGAGAAGGTTACAGTCAAATCTTCATCTTTCCCCCGCATCGAGTTTGCCCTTCAGCGCACCCTCATCAGCCTCGACGAGCTACACGAGATCGAAAAGTTCTTTGAGGGTATCATCCCTCTTGTCGGATCGTCGGTTGTCCCATCCAACAGTTATGGTCGCGTGCTCGCCTACCTCTTCATTAAAGAGCGCATCGCCGACCGCCTTTGCGACCTCCTTGCCTCATGCCACGCCCAGCGATATGTCTCTCCACTACCAGAGAAAGCTCGCATCCGGCGTGCGATTATAAGCTTTCAGGTATTCCGGCGCTCTGTGGCGTGGATTTTGGCGGGCGCCAGAGAACAGCGGCACGGGCTTTCGGAATGGATACGCGAGCGGGACAGCCTCGATGCTCTCCGGGGTCCTTGGACCACACTCGTGTGGTATCCGGGTCCGATGGGACTGGTCGCACGAAGCTACGTCGCCGCCGCCAGAATTACCGTCTTCGAATCCTTATCCTCTTTCTCGTCCTCAGAACCCTCTGCGGCAGACCCAATGATCCCGGATTGCAATGCAGTCCTCCGATTCCTCGACAGCGTGCACCCTATCCCCAGTCACCCCAGTCCCGATGATCCCAACCGCGGCCGCCTGCGCATCGCTTTGGATGATGCAACATGGCCCAGCATCGCCACTGTCGCACACATTGCACTCGTGGGTCTCTTGACAGACGTGCTGAGTTCCGCTGAGCATCTTACACCGGATGTCTTCCACGCCCTCACGGATACATGGGAGGTGCACGTGCACTGGGCTGCAACGTTCGCCACTGCCGCCTGTAAACATGCACACACTGAACCGCGTCCTGGTGCAATCGCACCAATGATCCAGGATTTGGCCACCAAGGCCGGGCTCTCGGGCTCGTTCTCTCAGCAGAGAGTCGTTGATGCAGTGGAGAGACACCCTGTTTTGTCGTACGCCCTAAAATTCGCCGCGAATATGACGGACGTGCAGGAAGGTCGCGCCGACGCATGGCATGGTGAGGCTGAAAAGCTGTCTCCAGCAGAGACTATTAGAGGTCCTGCAGTAGTCGGTCGCGAAAACAGTCTTCCAGATCAGATTCCCGCCACCACTATAGAGATCTCTCCTGAACGAGGGTACTATTGGAAGGGTAGCGAGAAGCCGGGGTGGGTCATGGATACGATGTAGTAGGTCCGTTTTCCTGTGTTTCAACCCTAAGAATACCAAAATCTTGCACCACTTTCTGTCGACTGTGGTCACAGTGACGCACTCAGCAGCGCGAAAACGAAGGCTGTTCTTACCACGGCAGGATGTTCGCACGCGGGCAATGAAACAGGTCGCGGCCGTGACGGGAGTACCATGAGCGAGGGAGGACGACTGCTCGAATCATGTTGGAAAGGCAGAGCCTTGCCCGCGGTGCCGAAGACGCCGCGGACAAGAATACTACGAGAACCGAGTCAAGGGAAGTGGTGCCGAAAGTGCACCGTATATGCGACATCTCCCGCTGAGGGCGATTAATATTCATGAGGTACCCGTTAATGATTCCGACTCGGCAGATCGGATCCCAGGTAGGGCTTCGGGCGCGTCTTCCCGACCGCCAGTTCATGGTTAGCGGCACATCTTCGATGCCATCCAGCACTGCTTGACTACATAGTTGGTTTGCTGTACGAACGTGCGGGGGGCTACGCCTGCGCGCAGCGTGGGCGATCGGGCGTCATCTTTGGTATGGGCTGATTTGCGACCGCCAGCTGTGCGGGCAACGTGCTAACATACTTCATATTCCTACCCGCCCCGAACAATGTTACCTCGAACAAGTGGGTTTGATATAAAAATCCGGGCCTGTTCATAGATCATAGTGAGTACCAATCACTTGTTCGACCTTGGTATGAATGTATGCATCATATCTTCCAGCTTGTCTTCCAGTCGCGTTTCCTCCGTTTCGTGCATCGGCGGCAATGCAGGGCTCCCTGAAGCATACTAATGCGGGCTATGGTGCATGGGCCGTGTATCATTCAGTAAGGGGACGTCACTGCCCAACAAGTAGACGGAGACGAGGACACAGCCCCCGGAAGACGCTGACATGACACCCTTTCGTCCGAGGACGCCTACGAATAAGAAGTTATTGAGACTAGTTGTCCCCAGCACGATCCTAACACTTTCCCCGCTCCTGGGGTGCCTTTTAGTGGATAGCGCACTCCTCGCCCTGACGAAGTCGATATCGTCCACTGGCACATCCATGTCTTCGGCTCATCACACCGTGATAGGGGAGGACTCGGGATCCGATCTCGGCCAGAAGCGGCGCGATGCTCTGGCAGAATTAGATACTGCCAAATTCTCGTGCGCCCGGTCCTTGCTCTTTCCGTATCCGTTTCCTCACGCCTCACTTTACCAGCCGGTTCCATGTGAAACTCTGCTTCGTCGCTGGAATAGGTTTCTTTACGGATGCGTAAGTTCCCTCCGCCATTTACGCTAGTGCTTTGGCATCAGCGCCGCCGATATGGCTACGAGCCATTCCCCATATTATACACCAGATGCACACTAACTAATCTATTAGCTATGATCTTTTCTCAATTTCCATTGTAGCAACGATGCTCGGATACGTTTACAGTCCTCAAAACGCCAGCACCCTTGGCATCAATCAGGACTTTGGTATCAAGGTTGCGGCGCCCATGGGCAACCTTGTCGGCCAGCTTCTCTTTGGCTGGCTCGCGGACGTGCTCGGTCGTAAAAAGATGTGTATGCGTTAGAGTCCTGCTCAGTGGTGTACTTGATTAATGATGAGATGTAGATGGCGTCGAGCTCATGATCATGATTGTCGCGACGTTTGGACAGACCATTTCTACCGACTCGCGTGGTCTAGGCGTTAGCATTACGGGTGTTATCGTAGTCTGGCGCTTCATGTGCGTCTGCCACCGTGGGTGGCCATCGAGCTGGCTGATTCACGTCCATCCTTCAGCCTCGGGATCGGCGTTGGAGGCGATTACCCTCTGTCTTCTGTCATTGCCTCAGAGTTTGCATCGACACGCATTCGTGGTCGCCTTATGACGGCCGTCTTTGCTTTCCAAGGCTGGGGAAATTTGGGTACTTTCACGAGCAACATCCGTCTGCGTGGCACTAATCGTCATGCAGCATCCGCAATCGTCTCCGTTATCACCATCCTTGCTTTCAGGACACACATAGTAAATGACAGCGAGAGCTTCAGAGCTATCGACAGAGGTACATAACTGCCGCCTGAGACCTGACGAAGTTAACTGTGCTTACAGCGTGGCGCCTTATCATTGGTCTTGGTATCGTCCCGGCTTGTATTGCGCTTTACTTCCGCCTTACGATCCCGGAGACGCCACGCTTCACTATGGATATCGAACGCAACATCATCCAAGCTTCCGAAGATGTTGACAACGTGCTTTCGCACCGAGACTTTTATGTCGATGAACAAGCGCTGCCGGCCCATGCGGATGTTCCCAAAGCAAGTCGCCGCGACTTCGTGCGCTACTTCCGTCAGCGCGATAATTTGAAGACTCTCTTCGGCACGGCATGGTCGTGGTTTTCCATCGATGTATGTGCAGTCCTCAAATTCTCGGGTAAGACATGACCTTATCCTGTCTTAGATCGCTTTCTATGGTCTAGGTTTTAACTCCTCGTCCATAATTCAAACCGTTATCTTCCCCGGGTCCCCGCAAGCTCAGACAGGCCAAGAACGCTACAGCACGCTCAGGACTGTTGCCATCGGAAATATTATTTTAGCCTTTGGTGGACTCATCCCCGGATACTGGTTCTCGTTTTTCACCATCGATACCTGGGGTCGCAAGCCCATCCAGTTCATAGGCTTTGCCATGCTCACCATCCTCTTCCTTATCATGTGCGTCGGATACGACGCCATCAACCGCACCAAGCCCGGTCAGAGGGCATTCGTCTTTCTCTACTGTCTTGCGAACTTCTTCCAGAACTGGGGCCCGAACACGACGACCTTCATCGTACCTGGGGAGGCGTTCCCGACGCGTTACCGCTCGACTGCACACGGCATCTCCGCCGCCTCCGGCAAACTCGGCGCCGTCGTCACGCAAATCCTATTCGCCTATCTAAGAAACGTCTCCGTCTTCTCTGACAACTCCACGAATCTCCGCATCGTCTTCGGGATTTTCGCTGTCTTCATGTTTACAGGGATTGGCTCGACGCTTCTCATCCCCGAAACTAAGGGCAAGACACTTGAAGAGCTCTCCAACGAGGATCAAGACGGCTTCTTCCGGTACGTACTTCGTGAATTCCTTATGTCCTAGCACTCGTATCTAAAAATCTCTATTCTATCCTGCTTGGGGTGCTATTCAGACCCGAGGTTTCTATGGTAGAGCCTGGGGTACGATCCCTAGGTCATCGAGCTCCGATTTCCGTACATGAGATATAGCGCTGGCCCTGCTGCTCTGACCACGATGTGTCGTATATGAAAGCCTGATAAGTTATCCTTTCAGGAGTAGGCAGGGAGGAGCTGTAGCGGCGCGTACTTTGCGCCGAGTCAATAACATCGGTTTCGACCTAGACGGTTTGGCCATGTGTCGTCTCCGGGATACGTCGAGAAATATGCAATATAGCCGCACTGCTGCCATATTCTAGTAGTGCGGCTCGCTGGTGAACAATATCGGCGCTGGCACTCGCCCGACCATTCGGCATAAAATGCAAGTGGCAAGCCTAGAACCCCGTAAAGAAGAAAGCGCATCGGAAAGTCCATCACGATACTAGTACTCTCTGTCGACTTGCGAACATGTGCTCAGGCCATCTGATGCCCATCGCGCCCCGGCCAATCGGAAGGCGTGGGTCAATAGGCGTAACAGCATCGCCAGAGAGGTTCCCGTCGTCGTTGCTCTCTCCCTTCTCCTTCTTAACGCCTGTTTTCTCATGGTAAGGCACACCCGAGTCCCCACGGTCGGCCACGGTTGCTGACCATGGCCCGGATACTGGTGGTAGACCGGAAGATTGTCGCTCTGGATGTGGCAACATCTGCGCGCGCGGACCTGATTTGGGCAGGAGATGTTAAGGCCTGGGCCCACGCAGACCGCGCCCCTGATCCTGCCAAAGTTTCGGGACTGCTTCCAGAACTGAGAGGCAGCCAGTCAGATTCTCAAGCGGGCTCTAATCGGGCTGGCTGAGTTGGATAACAACCCGAGGATGGCGTGGCGTTTATAACCAGTCTGGCTACTCGCCGACCGAGCTCGCGATCCTCTGTCCCTGCGACCGCATTGTTTCCGTGCCCTCCTGGGCTTACGCGTCTGCTGCAACCCCCTCGTGGGCCCCATTGACGATTCCATTACGCGTCTGGGGCTCTAGCGCCGGCTTGCAGCAGCTTCTGTCGCAGGACGACAGCTTCGCATCCCCGGTCTAGATTCGTAGCCTGCTGGTCCCCATACACGTGTGTCCTTGCCATAAAACCCAGCCTTGTTCACCTCACCGTCGATCCATAGAACAGATCTTCCACAGAGACCATGGCTGTCCAACTCTTCATCGCTTTCTACAGCACAGGCAACAAGAGGAGGTACCATTGGTCGCTCATCCCTTCCTCGACGGGCGTACCTTCCATGCGCCGTCGCATCAAGCTCTACGAGATATGCAAGGAGCGCTGGGCAAACGATGCGGGCACCACAGTCACCGAGCACTGGGTGTGCGCGAACGGTGACAAGATCCTCGGCGCGTCGCGGCGCTTCATGGGCATGCTAGCTTTTCCGCCGTGTGTTGACGAGACGACAACGCTCACGGATGTACAAGACATCCTCGAGATCATGCCGCCCATGCCGCACGGTCTAAGCGAGGACGAGCAGCAGACATGGACGTGCGCCAAGTGGATCGTCGACATCTTACTGGACAAGGGCCCGATCTGGGGCCTCGACTTCGTCGATCGCATGCGCGAGCTCGACAACCTCTACTGGGAAATTTACAAGCTCGCGTGGAGGCTCGAGGAGGGTGGCTGGCAAGACATCGCGGCCGAAGATGGAGCCAAATTACGATGTGTTCCGTTCCCGACGAGATTTGTCGTCGGGGGTCAGGCTTCATTGCCGCCTGAATGGGGATCAGATTCAGACTCGGATGCTTGGTAGGGGGTTCTGGGCTCGCCTGCTTTCGCTTTGCTTTGCTTTCTTTCTGTATTTTTATTTCTCGCTTTGGGCATATGGGTTCCAGACACGATGGTAATGTTAGCATGATTTACGACACTCTCAGATGGGGAGATGCCGAGCAGCAGCCCTCGATCTTCTGTAGAAGGGTTGTCCCTAGGCCATGATCCTGGCGCTCTCTTCATCTAGATTCATGGTTTGTGATATCCGGCCTAGGTCCTCCCAGACTCCGGCGACTGTGGCACCGCTTACAGCGCACGCACAGCAAGGTGTTTCTCTATGTTACTGGGTCGTTCTCGGCCAACACGTACAAGGCTCGAGAGCTGGACGTGGCTTCACGACAGGCTATACACGCCATTTATCTCACCCAGCTGACGGTACCACCCTAGAAGGAAGCGCTAGCCGTGCTCTTCATAACATCCCGGGTCTTGGCTTCTCTTCAAGCGCTCGTCCTTTACGGCCACAAGTACGTGGCGTTACCACCTTCTTGTCTTTCCAGGATCCTTCTCTAACAAAAACAAGGTAGATGGAACGACTCGTACTTGTTGTTAGATTTCTGAGCTCAAAAACCTGTTTTCCTCGTATCACACAACCAGGGATTGCTTGGATCTCGCGATGCACACCAGTTGTGCGACTGGTTGCATCCCGAGCAGGAGTCTACTGCACATACTACGTGCTGGAGGTTTACACCAGAGCTTTACGCAATGGCCGGGCTCATAAAGACTAGCAGCTCTGTACACGCTACCCGTTCTGAACAGCCAGAAGCTCACTGTGGTCGAATGAGTCGCGACGATAGTCAGCTGTCTGCTGCCACCCCACCTCATGGGTCCGCATAATCGCCTTCCCTGGCCACTTCTGGGCGGTCGCAGGATTGGTGCGCCTGCTGGTCATGGAATATTACCATTGTAGGATGCAGACGTTGACTGTTTCTTCTATTAGGACGTAGCAATGTCGGAGCATACCTTTTGTAGCCGAATGAAGACCAGACCACCTTTTCAAAGGCATCTAATCAGAAATACCAAGTGATTCTTGCCGCCGTATTCGACAAAACTAGAAGCAGCTTCCCCAAACCTGTTTCTCCGGCGTCGCGGCAGCCCCAGCTTTTGGACGCGACGCCCACGGAGCTACCCAAGCTGTCGAAACTCTGGGTGCAACAAGCCTACATAGTCCTTCGCGGCATCCATACCAAGGCTCACGAAGCCGCCGAATGTGCTATGTCCGCATGCCGCCCGGCTTGGCACCACGGATCCCGCGGAAGTCTTGCCTTTCGCGTCCCACAACAACAAAGCAGGCCGTCTATTGGAAGGCATCTCGCGATGACTGCACGGCGGCCCGCAAGTGACGCGAAGGTCGTATTATTCCAGTCCATCCTCCGAAGCAAAGATCGTGCATTTGATGCACCCAATTAAGCAGCGGCCGAACAGCGCTACGTGGCTTGTATGCACTCCTGTTGAATCGAGGTGCGGGTATTACGAAAATCATCCCGCTACTGCAGTCTCTAGATTTGCAGCATTCCAAAACACGGTATCTTACTCGAGATTTAAGGGGATCGGCGTCAGCTATCTACCATCGGGAGAACCGTGCCTTGGAGCAACCAAAGTCTACGTGCAAGCGAGTCCGAGCTACTTTCCGGTATACCACGAGGTAATAAAGCTCAGTGTGTGCATGCGATTGGAGGTTGAGTTCCTCGCTTTGATTCGGTCAGGGAGACGGACTAAAGTGTCGTTGTACAAGGTAGGGGGCCGCGACTAGGACGCGAGCTCGCGTGCCTGCTCAGGCGGGCTTCAAGAATGAGTCCTCTCGACCGGAGAACTTCTGTTTAGCTCAACAAGGGTTCTGAGTGACGGCTGGAGGGAGAGGTAGTCGGATCAAGGGTGGCGGTGTGCGCACGACCCCGGCTGAACTTTCTACTCGGTCGTAGCGGAGATTATTGCACGCACGTGTACCCGAGGCGCAACTCGGCACTGACCCCGGACGTCGCCGCTGAAGCATCTCTCGTACTTGGAAACCCGGGGGGTCGCCTGTTACTCTTGCTTGCGCTGAGTTGTACGGGCCCTAAAACGAGCGCAGGTACATTGAGAAAAAGCAAGGAGTGATCAGTAGGGCTATAGTGAGGTACGGCTACCGGGTTGTGGAATATAAAGAAGAGACCCTACGCGGCAGGCCACGCTGCTCCACCGGGCGCTCCAGGTCCGATCTCGTGCCTCGGCCGAACCGTGAGCGCTTGAGCACTTACAGTAGAGTACTGGGGTCATGCACAATGCCTTGCCTCCGACGGCATCGACGCCGACTACATGCAGCACTACGCAGGTGCTGCACGCACGCAGGCGTAGCGCACAAGGAAGAAGCACTTCGGTTTTATACGTTCTTCAATGGACGTGCGACCCCGGATCTCTCGTTTGGCCGGGTGGCCGTGGCCGGCAGACCCAGGGACTCATTGATCTGGAGATCAAGACTCACCCCCTGAGCGGACCGTGCTAACTGGGAGTGCCCGAGTCACAACGCCGAAGCTTCTACCAACGCCTTGGGGCATACTTCGGTTTCAGCGCCGTGAAATGGCGTGGATTCCTTCTTCCACTGCACTTCTGCCGCCCTACAGTGCTACAGTCCTCGGTCTGCATGATGGTCAACAGGCTTAGCGAAGAGTGGGCGTTGTATGTGTATCCTATTTGGTCGGATTCTATGCAACCTTACCCTTTAACTGTGCCTCGCGACAACTCATGTCGTCTTCGAGGGCGCGGAAAGTGTGTTTGCAGGCGCGCAAATACCTTGCGACCACCGCGTGTCTGCATCGTTGTGCCGTCGTTGTCGGGATCTAGCTGGTTCTCTGCGGCGCACCCACGTCAGCCTAGCTTTGTACGTTTCGACCGCAGACTCTCTCGACTACTATTCTTCCAGCGCTATACCGTTTCTGCAGGCATAGACAATAATTTAAGCCAGGTGCAGCCGTCACTGAGCCACTTTACATTGCTATTTCAGGATGTCATTGCACAGGCTGTGTAGTGCTTATGATTGCGTGCACGTTCTAACCACAGTCCGGGGAGGGCAGGCCGTCAACAAAGGCGCTGGAGCGTGCACGTCGTGCGGAACGAGCCGACATGGCGCCGGCCATCGTCCGGCCCGCGCTTCTGCATGATAACAACCTACTCCCGATGTGGCCGGAAGCCCTTTTTCGGCGACACTGCGAACAGCCTGAGACCGTGTGTCTCGTGCCCTTGGGAGTGACTAACCAGCAGCTCAATACCGGAGCTGAATGGCGTATGTGATTGCACTCGAGAATATGGGTCAGAAGAAAGAAAAAACGCGTCCTCCGCAGCGCTTGGCGGAGGAAGTACTACGTGCGGAGGAGGTTCGAACGAGCGTGCCGCCGGCATCAGGGCTATCCCGTGACCGTGCTTCGGGATGGCGTCACTAAGTGACGCGTCGGATCCGTCAGCGGACCACCGCCCATCTCTCACGTCCTGACAGCGTTTGACGGCGGCTCCATTTATTCGTTTATCCTCCGTAACATCCTACGTACGCTGTTGGCAAGGCAAAGTACGCTGCATTCGGCAGATGACGCCACAGTGAGGAGCGGGAAGCAGACGAGCGGGGGTAACAGCGGCGGCAAGCGGTGCAGTGCGGGCGTCATGGGTGAGAGGATGAACGATTATCGCAGCAACTGCGGGTGCGTCGCATTTAGATCTTCGTATAGTCTCCTTCGGAGTGAACTCGGCTCCCCAGAGACCGTCAGCGCGAGCTGCAGCTCTAGAGGAAGGGCGCTCATATAATGTACGGGATCAGTTCACGGTGTGCGTGGACATCAAGGGGCGTGTTAGAGGCACCGGACAAACCTCCCCGCGTTCCGGAGTGCACGTCCGTTACTGTGCGCTATACGTCCGCACCTTGGCCGGGCAAAAGGTAATATAATTTACACCAAGATGGTCGACGATCGAATTCGGTCCCAAGCGCCTCCGCCGCTTTCTTTTAACCTCCACCATCTCTTCCCTCTCCTTTCCAGAGCCCGTCGGCCAAGACTTTCTCATCCGCATGGGCGATGGCAGCCCTAGCCATTTCTCGTACTCCCTCCCTATCTTTCTCTGAACGCACGGATGATTCTGCCTCTTTCCCGGTCACTCCAGTCTCCTCCCAGATGCTCGAACATCCCAGGTCCTTTCGTGACAAGGGCAAAGCTCCTGCCCATCGCCCTCCACCGTCCGCCTACCCACCCAGCCGCTCGTCTCGCTTTCGGCCTGTTTCAGTGTTCCTCCCGGCTCAATCCCGGCTCTCACTGCCCAGCATCCTTCAAACGCCTGGTGTCTTGCGTCGCATCCTCCCCTTCCTCCACTGGTCTGAGTTCCATTCGATCTCATTGTCGTCCAAGGAGTGCCTTAATCTCGTCAAGGACCCGGAGTTGAAAGACGTCATCCTCTCCCGCTTCGTTCCAGGATACAGGTACTGTCTAGCGCAATCCGATACTGCCTCTTATAGAGAAGTCCCGCTACGGTTCAAAGACTTGGACCTCTTCAGTGCGTTCTCCGCTTCTTTCTGCCCCGTGGATGTGACGTGAATACGTTCTTCGAAGTGCGGTCACAGCGCCTCCCATTGCACAAATATCCCATGTACTCTTTATCCATTCTGTCGGCCCTGCTCCCGAACGATCACCAGAACGCAAAGTTGCAGAGCTGCGCCGCGCTCTGCCTGGCTCACTCGCGCGCCGTGCTGCTCCTCCAATCCCTTGTCCATAGCTCACAGCTTCCCGTCAATGAAGACGCCGATGACCTTCGCTTCCGCCTGCGCTCGACCGCCGCAGCATGGGCTTCAAATTCACGCGCAGTTCGGGAGCTCGTTTTCCCTGCACCGCTGTCGTATTTTGGTCAGTCTGCTGCATCCACCGAGACTGAATCGAGTGCCGCGGAGCCGGGCGCAGCATCGATGCCACCAAAGAAGTCCAAGAAGAAGCTATTCCCGATCCGCAGAGCCTCGCACAGTCGTGCTCCAAGCGCCTCACCGTCAACGTCCTCATTGTCGGGAAGGCGTAGGCCGTCCACGGCTCCCAACTCTCCTCCCCCGGCGAGACCTACGTCCTTCTTCTTGTCCCTCAATAACCGGTCCAGCTCGCGTTTACCCGTCCCACCACCGCCTCCCGAGGAGGATACGATGGGCCTCCAGATGTATGCCGGCAGCTGGCGGCGCGCGCGACGCCAGTCCATGTGGCAGTCCGGATCCATGTCCGACTCTGAGGATTTTCTCTTCCGGCGCCCGCAGCGCCACTTCGCTACTACGACCCCCACGACGCGCTCGAGTCGTTCTTCAATCGATTGGAGCCCCTCACCCGCCTCTCGCGAGAATCCTCCCGCAGCTGCGCCCACGATCACAGGCCCGCATGACATCCGCCTCGCGACCTCTCGCCTACGCGCACCCGTTCTGCGCGTCTTCCATCCGTGCATAGAGCTCGACGATGCAGCAATCGAGGCGTGCGAGGACCAGCTCGATGATGCGGGGCTCTGGACACACCTCTCAACAGGTGACATCGTGTGCAACCTCGGTTATATCCCACCGGAGGACGCTGCAAACGGTTCCACAAGTAGCTCGGACGTTTCTAGCGCCGACAACCACGCCTTGTGGCTGGTCTTTGACGGTTCACGCCTTGTGTCGTTCGACCTTGCAGCACCGCTGCCCCTCGCGGACCCGCTCGCGCTGCCTTCGCCACTATACTACCTTCACGTCACGCCCACGAACGTGAACCCACGCATGCGGCTCGTGCTGCCTCTCCAAGAGGATCCCCATTTGACGCTCATGAGCCTGCCGACGACCGTGCGATCGCCGCACTCGCCACGTGGGCTTGCGCGCACCAGGCGCTACATGTGGGTTGCACAGGTGCATGCACAACGGCGTGAGGACCTCGGGGCGGGATGGCAAGGCGAGTGGACGCTCGAGGGCGAGGGTACGAAAGAGGGAAGGCAGGGGTTGCTCGATGCGCTGAGTGGAGGCGTCGAGTGTGAATACGAAATGGTCGTAGAGAAAACGACGGGCACGCAGCTGTGGCTAAGGTGTGTGTCCGCTTAGGCAGACGGATGCGGGCGTTGATGTGGGCGGTGTGCATAGACTAGCTTCACAACCCCAACGGCATCCGACGGATCGAGAAGCATGACATGCCTTGCATAGCACTGGTTTGTGCACATACACTAGGAAAGCGCTTACGCCCTCTACAGTGCAACGGACACTCTCGCACAGCTTACCGCACGGCTCCAGCACCCCCGCATGCTGTACAGTATTATGCCGTCTTAGACCGTAATCCGGTCTCGCTGGGGCGGCAGCGTGCGCTCGAACGATCACTCGAACTGGTTCTTATGTCTGCTGTACCGTCTTCTGTATAATCCCCTTCCCCTACTATCCCCAGTAGGATTCATCGCCGCGGAGAGACCCCCGTACCTTGCCTGCACGCCAGATCAGGAGAGCATACCTTACATGCGAATACTTGCAGAAACCTTTCATATAACAAACACAGTTTTCGGTACACGCCTACTATTACAATCCTGCATATCACAAATTCCGCTTTTCAATACCTCTGCCTTTTCTTTCTATCTCCGCTCCACTACTAGCACGGAGCTAAGGACGTTCAGGGTTCACGCGCTTTGGCCAAATCGCATCCAGCTCTATGCGAGACTGGCGACCTGCGTATCCACGAAGTCTTTGACGTCGTATGTGGCTGCTTTGACGACGCCGGCCTTTGACAGCACCCTACGATGACGAAGAGGTTGCGTCAGAACGACGGTGAGCTTAGATGATGTTGGCGCTCAGAACGTACGCAAGCGTGTCTTGTATGACCTCCGCCGACACGATCGTGCAATCCGAAGGGTAGCCCACGGTCTTCAACCACGCCTGAGCGTGTCACAACCGTCAGCGATGCTCGGTCACGCGTCGCGACGTGTTGACAGCACCTACTTTGACGTCTTCCTCTGGGTAACCGAACGTCGCCTTGATGAACTCGACGTCCGCGGTCTCACGTGCTTCCGGTGCATCGAATTTGGTTACATACGACGAAAGGGCGTGCAGGAATGTACGCAGGGCGTCGGAAGGTGCGCGGGTCGGCGAGGGGTGTGCGGCGATCATCCAGGAGGGCCATGGCGTTGGGACTGAGCCGATCTACACGGAAGGTCAAATGAAAGAAGCAGCATGCGAGGAGGCGAGGGTAGCATGTAACATAACACGTGTTCATGTCAAAACCAGCAAGACTGGCAATAAAATGGCGGACTTACGAACCGAACCTCGCCCTTGTCAGCCCAGGGCTTCGTCGTAAACCACTCCCACATAAACGCTGCCGTACTCTCCTCATTCACCGAATCAATTAGCCCTCGGATGTCGTTGTTCACTGCTTACATATAGCCTTGACTACGAAAGAGACGAGTACAGTGCGACGAACCTTGGAATTGCAGTGCATCGGGGGACCAGTGTTCATTGAGCGCCATCACGTATGCCATGGTCTGGCTGCCACTTCCGGGGCGTGAGATGCCAATCTTGGTGCCCTTGAGATCTGCGATGGACTTGTATGGAGAGCTCGCACCAGTTATGACGGCCCTGCATACGGTCTGTGTCAACGGAAGTGTACTTGTGTTGGTATGCGGAAGGGTTGGACGCGCCAGTTGAGAGGCGTCGAGACATAGCTGCCAACAAGCCTGTACGACTGTGAGCCATTCGCGATCCCGGAGATGAGCGGATCCGTAAGCGCTCTGAGAAGAAGGTCAAAGATGTGGTACTAGCAGAGCATGCCTGACGACTTGCATCGCGACGTCGATCTCATTGCTAGTTAGGCGCGAGATGAGTTGACCCGTGCCACCTGAAGAGTACTCATTTCGTAAAAAAACGGGGATACAGAGTCAAGCGGCACATACCGGGACACTCGACGAGCCTAAATGTTTTCTCTTGGTCGTCGTGCGCGTACTGAAGGAGCGGCGAGGAGAAATGCTCGCGTACTGTCGCGCACGGGGCTGCTGTCAGATCACCGAGGAGACAGGTATGGAAGGTACCGTACCGTAACCGACTCGAAGAAGAGACATGACGATGTCGGCCGGCAATCAGAAATGCACCTGCCTAGCCAGGATGAGCTCCGGTCATCGGTTATTCAATAATTGATCACGGAGGGATATCGGTCGATTCGGATGGACAACAAGACCAAAAGCAGACCTCCGCGCAGTATATTGAATCGTACTCACGGCCGAAAAATCGCTGAAGTAAAGAGACCGATGGATAGACTCACAGAAGGTGGTCGTTTAAAAGCAAGAAGCCGCGGCTCGGATAAGGCACGGCTGCGGAGTCAAATACCGAACCACGATCACCGATACGAAAGTTACGAACCACCGCGGCGGTCTCACGTGACGGGTGCAGTGAAGCCGCTTTGGCCTTTTGCTTCGTTACCAGTGACGAACAGGTAAAGAGGTATAGTTCACGGTGTTAAATGAGCTATATCAAAGATAGTAGACAACCAGCCGCTATACTATTCGACGACCCTTGATCTCTCATCCAGGGTGATGCTTGTATACGTGCGTCGCGTCCTCGGTCACGGTAGGGCGCGTGCACAATATTGATGCGCTGCTGACGCGAGTTCGCCATGGGTCCACGTTGTAAACACGTTAAAAAGCCACTTACTCGTGAGTCATGCTGTATATGGCTAAGATGAATTTGTCGCTTGGAACAGATCTTGACCAAAACAAGAACCTGCATTTATTGTCACATTCTCATGTTGACAGCACGATGATAACTTCCGCGCACCCTCTAACTCCCTCGCCAGCTTGCACAATGAGAACTCTAGCCGGTCTCGTATCGCAGCTTCTTATGGAATGGCGGATGGAAAGCGGCGCCGATGATCATTCCAGTTGTCCCGGTAACCCAGACTGCGTACCGCTGGTCCATGCTCGTATCGTCACAGAACTTTCAGCCTCGGGGAGAATACCGAGCGGTGTGTTCTTTTGAGACGTTGATAGAAGGGGCACGGAATTTGAGGGGCCTCTCCGGGGTATCCGCGGTTAAACACTCCAACAGGCATGGTCGGATTAGAGTGAAAATGCTAGCGCTGGTCCTGGTTCACGTCGACGGCCGTAAGCCTCCAGAATAGCCTTTAGGTCGTTCGGCTCCTCTGAAACCAGAATCATAGATAAAAGCATATAGAGATAGAGAAGAACCGGGGTATGAAAAATTTGTGATGAGAGGTGGGGAGCCTTAGGCCTAATGAGGGGTGAGAAGAAGTGGTGCAGCCTAGGCTATCGGGCGAATGAGGACTAGTCGTAGAGACGTTGGTGGTTCGCGCGAGGCAGAAAGCGGCCCGGTGAAAGTAGGGGCGAGACTACGCGTTCTCAGCCGTAGATTTTGGACATTGAAAATATTTCCGGTCCGGATGCAAATTATCTGCGCGCACGCTGGGTTTCGTTCCTTTGAGCAACAGCCTGAGACGGCAGGTGCAGGGGATCCTGTCCTATGCGACGAAAGACGCAGCAGAGTCTGGTCGCAGATTGGCGGGCTATGGTTGGTGCCTCCACTCACGCTTGGTCACATCTCAAGAATTGCACGCACGCTAAAATGAAGATTCGACGCGTCGCATGGCATAAGCTCTGTGAAGGTCTCTGCGGTATATGCAGCCCAACCAGCCAGGGCGAAAGAGTAGGATCTGACTGGAAGGAGAACGCAAAGGCTGTGTTCAACATCACATTCGTATAGAAGCACCATCGCCCCGATATGACGCTCATCACGGACCTATGCCGTAGCGGCCGCGCACCCAAGGTTTGTGCCAACCTTCGAGCACTGGGTGCATCGTCCACGTGCGTTCGAAGAGCTGACCACTAACTCCACGATCGACATGGAGCGGTAATTTATAGCGTAGGATAAGAGTGCTGCATGACCAAGCGTGAAGGAGTGTACCGGGAGTGTGGACACGCACGGCGGCCGGCGTGGCAGGCGTTCGATCATAGGAAAAGCGACTGGGGTGAGAATCGCTTGTAACTATTAGAGGACGTCTTAGGTGAGTTAGCAGTACTAGTGTCACCGATGGTGAGGGCACGCCGTAACACTGGGCGTGCCAGCAGGACAGACGAAAGACACGACTCGGAGTGCAATTACGAGTGTATTGAAGAATGGTTGTCGTTGACTGACTATCTGTACAGTCCAGCTGAGATCGACAGCGCGCCGCATCTCGTAAGTGCGCACGGATTCAAGTTGGTGAACGGCAGGGGAGAAGGGGTCTGGACGATCTAGAAAGGGAAATTGGAGCCCTGTGAGGAGATCGTGGCCAGAGAGGGCTCGAACATCATTTGAATCAAGGGTACCTCTGTGCGCGAGGCGCCCAGTCCCCATTGGATGTGGCGAGACTACCTCGACCAGTACAAGAACTTTGCCACGCAGCTGCAGCCTTCGATCCCTCCTAAAGCCCGGCCATAGCCCATTGCAGTTCCAGTGATCGCTCAAGGAGTTCGACTTACCGCCGGAGTCAACGTCGGCGTCGATGGCGTCGGCAGTCGGTAGACGACACTGGGCAGTTGTGCCATCCCAAAGCACGTGGTCAGCAACTGAGGGCGATGGGGATTATCGTCTTGCAGCTGCACCTGCCCCCACGCCACGACCCTCGAGCTCCAGCTCGTCGAGAGCATGTCCCGTTATGATTTGTCCAAGTCCCAGCGCGATGCCCAGCGGCAAGCGAATCGTATCCAGCTGAACGAGATCCATGCCCGTCGCCCGCTCCTTCGCCGCCTCGTCGATCGCTGGCTACCAATCGCCGTTCCGGGCTTCCTACGCACCGCATTATCCTATCTATGGAAAAGTAACCCACTTCCTCCTCCTCCGCCCACAACATCGCCTTGACGACGCTCCTCCTGCCCTACCTCGCACGCTCCCAAAAAAGTGTCTCTTGGTCGTTTTTTCATCACCAAGCTACATGTAGAACGCGACGCCGCTCACGCCGAGGCAGCTGCCGTACGTTTCGTGCGCGCACACACACGTATCCCCGTCCCGCGGGTATGGGCCGTCGTGCCGTGGTTTGGCGACTACTACCTACTGATGCGCCGCGTGCGCGGCATCGAGCTCACAGCCGTCTGGCCGACGCTCGACTCCACGGTTCGCGAACGCATCACGACGCAGGTCCGAGGGTTTATCGACCAACTTCGTGCGCTTCGGTCACCCTTCGGCGAGCGCATCTGCAGCGCGACGGGCGGGCGCGTTCACGATCCGCGGCTTCCCGCGCGCCATCGCGGGCCATTCGCAAACGAAGAGGCATTCAACTATGTCTTGCGGTACTTCGAACCTCTCGCGAATTTGCCGGCGTCTGTGCAGGAGGCACACGCCCTCGTGCACGCGGTCGTCTTCACGCATGGCGACGTGTTGCCGCGTAACGTGATGGTAGATGCGGCGCAGCCAGAGCGCGTGCTCGCGCTGCTTGACTGGGACGCGGCGGGCTGGTTCCCGGCGCACTGGGAGTATCGCAAAGCGCGCTGGACGGCAGAGTCGGGATTGGAGAACAGTTGGGTGTCGCGCATCGTGCAGCCGTATGTGTTTGAGGCGGACGCGGATGATTACCTCGCGCGGCGGTTTTGGGCGCCTGGCTGATCTGGGGATAACGGGGCTCGGCCGGTGCGTGATGTATCGCTATGTGGTTGCGTCTTTGCCATGCTGATAGAGGGTACAGATAGTATGCTCGAAGCGGCATGCATCTTGTGTCATCTGTCGTCCTTAGGCGAAACGTCGCCCTTCTTCGCTGTGTATATTGCTTTCACTCTGCTTTTTAGGCCTACAGCACGTAACTACTCACTTAGTATAATACCTTAAAGGTTTTGTCCGGTTTATGAGACCCCTCCCCTATTGACAAGCCCGTATTAAAGATGGAAGTAAAGGCGTGTGTATGGTGTTAGACGTTTGGCGCTTAGCACTAGTCTTTCAGCGATTTTGCTTTGCCGTACAATGGGTTTCTCGCACCCGTCGATTTTTTTTTGTTAGCAGTTCATCGTCCAGCTCTGCAGACATTCGTTCCATGTCATCCGACACTTCGCTGCTGCTCTCCTATCCCGACGGGTATAGTGGTGGATGAGGCAAGAAAGAGTGATGCAAGGCACTGGCATTCGCAGGAAAGGACAGCCTAGGAGAGCAAGTGATCTTCGCAATGCGAGATGCACGGTTTTTATGAAGCGCGAAGTATGAGGGGGAAATAAAACGCAAACTTGAACTGCAAAGTTGTCCTGAATTCAGAGTGCCTCAAAAGAAAGTCGGAAAGGAATACGGGCGTAGAGGCGGGACTGTAGCCAACAGCGCGTGGCGTGGAGCGTGGGACATTAATTGCGCACTGACCACGACACTCACCCGTCTTACCTCGCACCCCTTGTTTCCCCTTCACACCATGGCCGACCACGAAGATGTCCGGGTATGTCATTCTCTTAACTCGGGGCTCCCCCTGCTTCCTCACGCGCTTGAATAGATGCAAGACAGTGACATTTTCGGTGGCGACGACTCTGATCTCTCCTCCCTCTCCGATGATGGTCCGTACCCCTCCCACTTCGTCTTTCTCCCACTTATCCCCAATGTTAACAGAGGTAATGAGAGAAAAGGATCCCCGCCCGCCGGCTTCGTCCTCTGGCGAGGACTCGGCGGACGAATACGTTCAACAGCGTTCGACCAGCGAGAAGAAGCGCAAACGTCGGCGGGGCACTGAGGGCGGTGATGCGCCGAAGCGCAAGCGCTCTACTACGCAGAAGAAGCGCAAGCAGACTGGACCGACGCAGGAAGAGATTGAGAATATGCCCCAACGCGAACGTGCGTCATTTTCCTGCGTCCTCTGTGTGTGTATTGCGTCTGTGCTGAGACGCGTTCAGGTGAGCGGTTTCAGCTCGACATGATGATCAACGACATCGTCAAGGGCGGAAAACGCGCGAACAGGCCGAAGAAGCGCAAGAAGGACGATGTCGAGCTCGACCAGTACGCCGACGAGGAGGTTTCGCGCCTGCGGGAACTTATGCTTGCCGCGGCCGACGACGACATCGCAGCTAACCGCGAAAAGCTACCGGCAACGGCAAAGCTACGGCTCTTGCCGCAGGTGATGGATGTTCTGCGCAAGAACTCGCTGTGGCAGTCGATGGTGGACAATAACCTCATGGAGGGTGTTCGCCGCTGGCTCGAGCCGCTCCCAGACCGCTCGCTTCCCGCTCTCAACATCCAGCGCGAGTTTATGGAAGTTCTTCCGACCCTCTACATCGATACTGGCGTTCTCAAAGAGAGCCGCCTTGGCCGTGTCGTCCTCTTCTACACTAAGTGCAAGCGCGTCACACCCGACGTTCGTATTGTTGCCGACCGCCTCGTAGCCTCCTGGACACGCCCTATTGTCAAGCGCTCCGCCTCATATCGCGATCGCGCTATCCCCTTGGCAGCTGCGGCATCCGAGACGCGCGAGCGCGAGCGCCTCGGTGCAATTCTCGCGCGCGCGAGAGATGAGCCACGCCGGGCACGTCCGAATGCCGTCGCGATTCCTCAGCGCGAGCTTGGGTCCTACTCCGTCGCTCCGCAGTCGAATGCCGGCGTGATGAAGAGCAACGTCAGTGTTGATATGGACATCGAGCGGCGCAAGCGCAATGCTGAACGCCTGAGGCATCTCACGAGGAAAATGCAAGGCTCGCAGCGTGGGTAGACGTGCGGACGGGCTGAAGGGCTTTGCGCTTGGTGTGAGACGTGTTACTATACGGCTCGCTTTGTAATTTAGTGAAGACTTCGACGTCGCTGAGGTTGGTCAATGACTAGGTGCTGTTCTGGATGAACTTTTGCTTGTTACTACTAACCAATGGTCAGCCGTGTTCCTATATGTGGACTGGGGGCTTGTAGGTCACCATATTCTGTGCCGATGGCTTGCGCAACCAGGTGAGCCCGATAGGTTTATTGTACAGCATGTCGTAGTATTTCTGCTGCTTGACGCTCAGGTACAATGTTCAGCAAGCATCATCCGGCTTCCCTCGCTTGATCGGGCGTGCTCACTGGTGATCCAGTCGCTTGCACCGCACCGCTCTGGCAGGTGATGATACTAGGTTGATCATTCTCGTGGATGGATTGCAAGTTTATAATAAATTGCGGCCCCAGAACCCCGAAGTATCTTACAGTACGTTGACCCTGCCACCTTGCTTCTTGGCTGACCAATGGTACTGCAAATTTTTCTGTCTTTGATTCGCATGCTGTCCGCCGTCTCCGCCGTCCACAACGAGTCAAGCAGCGGCTTTGGTGCTATTCCGTGTGATATTATGTGCAAAGCTCAGAAAGAGCGATGCGTGTTGCGGTCTCCCGTTAGGATGGGCTATGGCGACCGCAGGCCAAGGCTTCACTCCGAAGTCTCTCTGCTTCAGACCGTGAAACGAAAGGAGCAGTGTCTCTCTAAATGTAAGTCGAATGTCGCCGGTCTCACAGCCTGGAACGCCGCCTCCGGCTTCAAGGCGGTGTGCAAGCCTGCGCCGAACGCCCTTATCCTCGTCTCTACACAGAGCTAGACGGAATGCGTAGTGTAGCTGCTTCTGCTCTCGATTGGTCTTGCGTGCTCTGCCCGCAAAACATACGACATGCTGCTCTCACAGGTCTCTTTGGCTGGTCCGTAGCCCTGCGCCAAGCCAAAAGCTACACCGGCAGTTCCCAAATATGCTCGGGTGGGAACGCGACTGCCTATCTATTATCACACCATGTTCTCGTTAATGGAACCCTGTTTCCGTCGGATTACTCCGACAGTACGACAGAACAAGCGACAGACACTGCGAAAGTCGCATGTGCACCCGCGGAACCCCTTTTCCACCTGTATCTGGACTTACCGGATTGTCTTGGTCTTCTTTTCGGACCTCATTACTCCCAGCGGCCGGGAGAAGAATCTGATTCGCCTTCGGTCACCTCGCTCTGTACCCTGATGGTCATATTGTCGGTGGTGTCGGTATCATCATCGATACTCACGCATACATTGCTACACTGCATGGAGGTGGAGGATACAGTACCGTCGGATTCAACCCGTGCCGAGAGCTGGTGGTTTGGTCTTGTTCGTGTCCGTCCATCTGTCCCGCAATGTCTATCCTTCCAAGATGGGCGCTGGAAGGTCCACACCTCACCTGTTCCAGTTAAACGCGGCCCGTGCTGAGGTCCGAGTCGCCACGGACGACCTAACTTGCACTGTCTACGGAATTATTAGGGAGCCATCTTCGCCGCAGCATTTACTGGCCACATCGGACGCATAGTTCTGGACGGTGTAATTGATGGTTGGCGCATCATATTCCAAAACCCCACCCACAACCCACCTTAGCACCGTCGAGACGCCGACTTGGAGGCCCTACTTATCCAGTCGTGTGAGATATTTGAAGCGAATGATGGCCATGTATTTAGAAAGTGGGCAGTCCCCCATGGCGTACATTTTTCTCGACAGAAGACGTATCATGATGCGGTGGCCTTCGTGTCTGGCGAGTGTCTTGCATCCGCTAAGAAGAGGCGTTCATGGATGGTCTCTCCTTAGCATCGACGTCCTCGTCACTGGCCGTGCGGACTCTCCATTCATTTAGCAGAGAGATCTCCCAAGTTTCCTGCATGATGTACCTCTCCAGGGATTCAATACCTAGCGGCTGTATCTTGGGCTGTATCGTCATCTGGTAATGAGTATTTCCTCGGACGAGCTGTTGAATAAACTGACTCGAGTTTGGCTCGGAGTCTGATGCGTAAAGACACCCGAGTAGATGCACTGCGTTATAGCGATAAAAGTCTTTATGGTTGGGCATCGAAGTTGTGAAGGTTATGATCAAAAGTTGCGTCAGAAGTTCAAGCAAGGACCAAGCAAGGACTTCGGACTCAGAGGACGCGACGCGGGGCGTCAGGACGTTGAGCAGGAGATACCTCTTAGCAATGTATCTACATTGATTTAAAAAAAGGAAAGATGCGGGGCGTCATGTGACCTGACGCGTTTGTGATGCGAGGACGCGCGTGGGGTGTTGAACCGCGCCTGGGACGTAGCTACCACCAGGACGCGTCTCACGCCTTTCTTCCCTCTCAAACACTTGGCTGATTCCCCGGTGCCATCGATGTCCGAGGAGCCCCTTACCTCATCGCTCTTGGACGCGTATTATCCACGCGTCTACAAGCTGTTCGACTTTATTCAGCTCATGCTGCGTACAACCGAAGACATCAACTTCAAGAAGAACTTGATTTGCACATCTGACTCCGACTCTTTCAGTGACTTTATACTTGGCACGTATGTTTGCTGCTCGCCCGAAAATGCGTCTCCCACCCGACATAACCTTACTCTGGACGCTCCTATGACGTCATTGAGAGATGTGAGCTTCGTCTTTTGATATTTTACCTAACTCATTAGAGTCAGCTCATCGAACGCGCACAAATCGCACTCCTGAGGCCAAGTAGTGGTGCTAAGACAGCGAATCTCGTTACAGTCGGTTATTACTATGTGCGTGAAGCACCTCTCGTTCCTCAGTATGTGTGCTTATAGGTCCAGCAATAGGCAAACGGATTAGATTGCGGTTATAAGAATGGCGTCCCTGGGCTGAGGAACAAGCATGTGAATACAATGGTCACCGCTTTAGAAAGCTCGCACTGGGAAAAACTATTGCAGAGGTGCGTTCTTGGTTATGCCCGAGTGCGGAGCACACCAACTTCTGCAACCAGAACGGGGGAAGACTTGCTGTATCATCTCCTTACGAAGACATGCATCTTCGTAAGACTCGCGAACGATTGTCTCTGCCAAATTACCGGAGAACCGCTGGTGTACCGGAAGCTGCCGACTAGTGCCACGGCATCTGCTGTTTCCACAGCTTCATCAGCCGTGACTACTTTGCCTATCAAACGGGTCCTACCAGGTGACGAGAATCCAAGGAAACGTGCTCGCCTTCAATCTTTTACTGGACAACAACCTGTCTCAGCAACTTCTACGAAGGGAAATCGCCTCAAACGGTAAGTCACCTCACGAACCGTTCTTTGAAAAGCTTTACAGTTGTATGTGCTCCAGTCGCAGCGCTGCAAATATTTGTTTCGGAAGATTCCGACTTTTCTATGCTCGCCCATGTTTACATCATGGTCGCATTTTAGCCGGCTTACCTCCCGAGCGTGAGCGTCCGTTGCAATGCCACAATCTCTGACATTTGACCCGCTGTCCTCTTCAGATGTCCTGAATATTATTACGTCCTCGTTATCCGAAGTTGAAGTTGATTCTCCAGTCCTACTGCAGAAGGCCCGTCACCTCGCCAAGTACATGTTCCCTCATCAGTTTGGCTTGGTATCTTCTGAGATGGGCTACCCAAACTTGACGGGGCAGGCTGTTATGGAGGATGAGATCAAGGTAGCTGCGTCATAGCAACTGTAGTTCCTTCCCTCCCCTTGACACCGTCTCAGAAGAAAGGCCGCTGCAAAACACCTAAGCGATTGAAGGTCGTTCTAGGCATTCTGCGGACCCTGCTTCGGCGTCATCGCAAGTGCGGGTACAGGCCGCTTTGCAATCTGGCTTGTTCATCAAAGGTAGGCTGGCGCTTCAAATTGTGTAGCTTGGCTTGATACTACCACCTCACGCAGCTACCGCACCAGGATAACTCGCCGGTCGAGAGCAGTGTGATATTGGTGTGATCCTTTCTTGGCTTTACCCCGGGCCCGTGGTCACTTACACTTCGCAGGAAATGATGTCTGAAGACTCCATCCTCCTAAGCTCTCAGCTACAAGCGAGCTGCATTCCAAGCAGCAGTGGACCCAGGACACCTCAGATATCGGCCGCGAAGAAGGCAAAGCCTCGCTTCGCAGAGTTTATGTGCAGTTATGCAGAGGTACACTGCGTAGGGAAGTAGTCCACTAATCATACTAACCCTTGTGTAGGTGTATCGATACGTGTCTCTGGTCACGGATGCTGTTATACCTCGCCAGCTATGGGGCTCCGAACACAACAAGAAGGTTGTTATGAAAGGTGTAACACATCAGTGAATTTTTGTATGTTGTCAGCTTACACGCGCTAGGCATGAAAAATCTCATCTCAGCTCGCCGATATGAGACCATGTCACTGCACAATGTAATGCAGGGATTCCGCACTTCTGACTGCGAATGGGTCCGCTTAGGGAAGCGAAGCGTTCATGTACCCCCTTCCGAACAGAATGTGTGTCGACGCCTCGTCGAGGAGTTTCTGTCTTGGTACTTCAACGCCTTCGTGATCCCGCTTCTCAGGGTATATTTCTTCAATACTCGCTTGCCGCCTTACTCATCATCGAAGAAATAGACGACCTTCTACATCACCGAGTCTGCTGCCTTCCGCAACCGCGTCTTGTACTTCCGTCAGGACGACTGGCATGTGCTTTGTGCGCCTCTGGTAGAGCGCCTTACCTCCAAAACGTTCATTAAGCTCGATCAGGCAAGTTCCGCTACTGACCCAGGCAACGATATTCTAACGTGCTATGACAGAAAGCTGCAGACGAGATCGTACGCCAAAGAAAGCTTGGCTTCTCCTTCGTACGCTTGTTGCCGAAGGAAACAGGAGTCCGCCCAATTGTCAACTTGCGTCGCAAGGCTACCGATGGCAAGGTAGTGTGCCCCGTGTGATCCAGTCTTCCATTGTCCCTGATGTACGAACAGAATGGCCCAACTACACGACAACATTCCATCAACGATATTCTTCAAACCGCATTTCAAATTCTGAGCTACGAGAAGGTACGAGAAACCGTTGTAGCCTTGCTCCTTGTCTTATGATGCAATTGTCTCAGGATATGAATCCTAGTCTTATGGGCTCATCCGTCCTGGGACACAACGGCATGTATAGTCTGCTGAAGGACTTCAAGAGTAGACTACAGTCTCGCCAAGGATCAGAAACTAACCTGTGGTCCGCCCACTTCTTTGCTGCGGTATCCGAAGCGCTCAGACATGACACAGGCCTAAACTATACTTTGTAAAAGTCGATGTGCAGGCTTGTTTCGACACGATCGAACAAGACAAACTCTTGGATTTGCTGCGAAATATCCTCACCGAAGTGCGGATGTCTATGATAGCAAAAGTCGATTACCCTGATGCTTTCCCCCTGAACAGGACGCTTATGTGATCGCTCGCTTTGGTCAAATATCGCAGGCTGCAGGCAGAATTAAACGAAAGTTCGTAGGCAGAGCCATGGCCGAAGGTACGGACTATGGGCGCTAGGCGCAAGATGCTGAACAAACCTACTTAATTCATAAGTCAGGAGATGCGCCACACTTTCTCCACCTTGCCACAGAACTAGCAAAGATTCTCCGCGCGACGATTTTTGTAGACCAGGTAAGGCCAGTTGGTCAAGCAGACGTCCTGTTAACCCGCTTAGGTATACTATCCCTCCAGAACGAGGGACGAAGTGCTAGATTTACTTGAGGAGCATATATCCGAGAACATAGTCAAGGTGCGCTGCGAATGATCCGTCCACAAAGCGCGGTCTAAGCGGTTGAAAGATCGGAAAGGACTATTACCGTCAAGTGATTGGAATACCTCAAGGATCTGTATGCTCCTCGCTTCTATGCTCTTTGCTTTACGGCGATCTCGAGAAGGAACATCTTCAATTTACCAAAGATTCCGAGAGCGTGCGTGCTGACTGCTCCCTCGTATTCTTGTACCTATTAGATAGGATAGGTGATGCTTCGCTTAATCGACGACTACCTCCTCATCACTACCGACCATTCGAAAGCACGCAGGTTTCTGGAGGTGATGAAGAGGGGACATCCAGAGTACGGCTGCTTTATTGCGCAAGACAAGACCTTAACAAATTTTGACACTGGCGCGAACGTCCTGCCGCCGGGCCAGTCGAGTGAGGTGCTTGCGCAGTACTTTGGATGTAGAGACTGACCGTGAAAATTGCAGGATTTCCCTGGTGTGGTTTATTCATCGACACACAAACCCTATCGGTGACCACAGACTACACCCGCTTCCACGATACATGTCAGCACGCTTGCTCTCAACACTGCTCCCGATCACTCAGTGTCCCACAGACCTTACCGACTCGCTGACAGTTGAACAATGTCGACACCCGGGGACTGCACTCCTGCAAAAGATGCTCCTGTCCGTCTCTAGGCCCTACATCTCTACATCTCATCTAAGCTCGCTTCCACAGACTAGCTAAAGCGAAGAGCCATATCCTCTACTCGGATACCGACCTCAACTCCGTACGGGGCGCGTATTTCAACATCTACCAGTACTACTTGCTGGTCGCGATGAAGATGCAGCGATACTTGCTCTCCTGGCGCGGGGCGCGCATCGATCGAAACACGGAGTTCATCCATCGTACGTGTTTTGCACCTCTGCTGTCGACGTCCCTGACCGAGGGAGTATCAAAGGCGTGATCCAGCAAGTCGTCCGTTACGCCTACGCCGCCATCCGCAACAAGTCAACCGGACACCTCGCACGCACGCATAAAGGCCGTTGTGACATCGACAGAGCAACCGTTCTATGGTAATCCTTCCACCTCCCCTCTCTTTGTGGCATGCACGCTTATCCGACGATAGGCTCGGAACAACTGCCTTCCGCACGGTGCTCAGCCTGAGGCCCGCTTCGTATGCCAAGACTGTCAGCTTGCTCTCGCGTGACCTGTCGCGCGCGCCGGGTAAGAATAGGGTATTCAATGGCCGGTTCGCAGGCTTGCTGCGAGAAGCGAATGAGTTGGTCGGCCTGCTTTCCTTCTGAGTGCGGGCCGTACGCCCGCCGCCTCTCCGAAGATACGATGTATGCTCAGCAGGAACTTATCCGATAGAAGCTCCTTGCTATATAACTGATGCGTCAGCGGGCTTCCCCAGTTGCGAAGGGTATCATGAAATGAGATCCTCGGCGGGAAGAGGGCATGGAATTATGCACGCGATTGAGAACGAGATGAAGCTGCGAAGAGCGCAGGCAAAGTTTTCCGTGGAAGTGTGGAGTCGAAGGGCGAAGGGGGCCCGCTGGCCCTCGCAATTGAGATGCCGGTCCGGGGGCGCGTCATGTCGGAAGGCATATCGCAAACCCGGGGCACAACTCGTCCACAGCTGATAGAAGCTTCTGTGCTGCGCTCGTGGGTGCGAGCGACACGAACTCTACAGGGCGAAGGGGAGGGCGGGATGAGGCTCGATGTTCCCATACCGTCTCGCCGACGTTTCGCACGTGCCGCCGTGATACCCTTCCGCACGACGTATATCGAGACTCTCGTCGGGGTGAAGAGTCGGAACACCCGAGCTTCGCTCTACGCCCTACAATTAGCTAGCGTCGGCGGGCGTGACGTCGCACCCGACGCAACGCCGCCGGACTTACGCTCAGGCCACGCTCCATGCTGTAGTTAGCAAACGGTCAGCCGATTGCACCACGGCGCGCTGACTGGTCTTTCATGCCGTCATCCGAGGAAAAACAGAGCAGAGCGAGTACGTTAAAGTGACGTGAAGTCAGGACTGCCGGGATGAACCTGAGGGACCCGACCCGTCCCGCGCGGTCTTCTACGCATCTAGATCGTCGATGCCAACGTCATCCCCAGTGCCCTACGGAAGTCCCGCTTCTGCGCCGGCCAATCGTGCCTGCAGGAACGAAGGAACGTGCTTCATTCCCAGGCACGTCACGCTAGGAACGTAGGAAGGCGGGGTTCAGCTCAAGCCGTACCGGCGGCGTGGTGTCCAAAGAACAGGCCGCTATCGAGCCCCCCAACCGCCACCGGTGAGTATGTGCCTTGCAGCCTGCAGGTCTCCGAGCACCCACACGCACCTACACTCACGCGCCTTGTGTCTTCCTGCTTCACCTTACGCAGCCATTGAAGGGGGATGCCGAAGAAGATTCATGCATGATGCTAGCCGTAGCAACACAACGACGAGAAAAAACAGGTATAGTACTATTTGTCCCGTAAGACAATGCGCATAATAGGCACGACAACAAAGAGGCGGCGTGACAACGTGTTGGAGAGGGTGAGGGGGGTGAGGAAGTGAGAATATCGGGCAGAAATTATAACATCCTCGCACAGACTACTGGCGTTTATGCGGTCATAGCCTCGGGCTGGGGCTTCGCTTCCCTCCCGCTAGAAGTAGAAAAATAAGGAACGTTTCCTTCCGCGCGAGGCAGCGAGAACGTACCGGACGAAACCATGCTGATCCTCGTTCGAGAGCTCCTCGAGCGTCTTGCCCTTCGTCTCAGGGATCAGAAGGGTCGAGAAGATGCCCGTAAGCATGAACAGCGCGAAGATCTCGAAGATGTGGTCGAGGAACTTGTACCGGAAGCCGCTCAGGTTCTGGAGGCGCGCGAAGCCGACCTGCGAGATGACAGCGCCGAGCTTGCCGGACGCGGCGGAGATACCGTGTGCGGTCGAGCGGTAGCGCGTCGGGAACGCCTCACCAGGTACGATAAAGGTCGTCGTGTTCGGGCCGAAGTTCTGGAAGAAGTTGGCGATGCAGTACAGGAACACGAAGGCCCGCTGGCCGGCCGAGGTGCTGTTGATGGCGCCGTACCCGAAGCCCATGACGATGAAGAGCGCAGTGAGGATAGTGAAACCCATAAGCTGAATGGGCTTGCGACCCCATGAGTCGACGAAGAGGAACGTCGCCCAGTAGCCGGGGATGAGACCACCGAAGGCGAGGATGATGTTACCAACGGCCACGTTATGGAGGGTGTCATAGCGGTTCTGGCCGGAGCCAGAAGGCGCGCTGGAGCCAGCGAAGCCGATCGTCTGCAGGATGTTCGAGGTGTTGAGACCGAGACCGTAGAAGGCAATCTGTGTCAAGAGTAAGACATGCTCATATTCCTCGAACTTGTGAAAGATATACGCACATCAAGTGCGAACCACGACCAGGAGGTGCCGATGAGAGTCTTCATGTTCTCCCACTTGCTGAAGTACGCAGCGAAGTCACGGCGGGTAGCCCTGGGCGCCTCGACACGGTTTGCAACGGCCTGCTCATCGACGTAGAAGTCACGGCGTGCAAGCACGTTCTCGATATCCTCAGAGGCCTGGATAACGTTGCGCTCGACATCCATAGTGAAGCGCGGCGTCTCCGGAATGGTGAGGCGGAAGTAGAGCGCGACACAAGCCGGGATGATACCGAGACCGACGATGAGGCGCCACGCTACAAACGACGTTGGCCCCATTGATTGTCAGGTGACAGGTGTACACATACCGATGTCAACACCCCTGAGGTCCGTCGTGTCGTGAATGATCTGCTGCCTGAAGGCGGCAATGACGACAACGGAAACGATGGCAGAAGCTGTACGGCAATCAGTGCCGTGAAGACGGATATCACTCGTGAACACACCCAAGTTACCCCAGCCCTGGAAGGCAAAGACTGCAGTCATCAGGCGGCCACGAATACGTGTCGATGCGAACTCGGAAGAGATAACAGAAGAAAGGGGGTAGTCGCCTCCAATGCCAACTCCGAGGCTGTGAAGAAGCAATGCAAGCATTCGTGAGTATAAGGCCATCATGTGTATACTGTAGGACGCACAGGAAGCGCCAAACAACGATCACACCAGTAATGGTTACACCAGGACCCTGAGCAGAAACGGCTTGGCCGAACGTAGCGACGATGATGATCATAAGCTCAATACCGTCTACATCGAGAACACTGAGCGACGAGACGGTGAAGACAAGAGGACCACGTACACATCCTCTTACGACCGAGGACATCGGCGAGCCAACCGAAGAGAAGCTGACCAACGAGGTTACCAATCGGGGTGGCAACCTTGACACCGAGGTCCTGGTTGACACCGAGGGTGTTGGCGTGGTTGGAAGTGTAGACATAGCCAAGCATCGTTGCAATAATGGAGACGGAGAAAATGTCATAGCTGAGGGAGGAGTCAACGGGTGCTCAACAAATGGTACCGGCGGCCAGGTGCGGCCGCATTAGGGGCTCGAGCGCCAAGATATGAATTAACGATGAAACTCACGCATCGGTGAAGAAACCGGTGCCGGCAACGCAGGCGATTTTAACGTGGAACCAACTGGACAAAGATGAGGGGGAAGACGCGGACGGATGGAACGCAGGACGCACGAGAACTTGGCATTGTCAACCTCCGCGAGAGCAGCACGGCGGCGCTCATCGAGGTCGTAGACACCAGCGGCCTTAGAGACCTGCTTCTCTTCTTCGATGGAACCAGAGGACATGGCTGCGGGAAAGACTGGCCACGAAGGGAGGGAGGGACCTCGACCTGAGACTTCCTGGGGACGGAGGAAGGGTTGGAGGGGACAGGCGTCTGGAAAGGCTTTTATAAGTATTGCGAATGCGGGCACGGGCGCTTGCGGGCCTCCTGACGGGAGGATTGATGGTTACTGTTTGCTTCTGGTCCTCGAATCTTCAGCCGCATATCGCACACAACGTTCCTCCGTTCGGCTCTCCTCCCAGTCTGGTCCTGGTCCTGCGCCGCTCAGTGCACCGCCGCCGCCGCCTTCTTCGACTGTCCTGCACGCCGCGTACGCTGGCGAGACTGGGTCCCGACGCGAGCCAGTGGAACGAGAAAAAAACATGGAAGAATCTTGTGGCGCAGGCAGGAGAGATCGCGCACGTTCGTGGTGTAGCATGCACTCGGCCGGCTGTATGCGCACTGCCGGGCTTCGTCCATCATGATTGCGCCAGTCATCGTCCCTTTGGGCCCCTCGCCAGCCGTTCCTGCCCAGCCATTCTTCGTGTAAGCTGCCCGCGCGAGAGCCACGCACGCACCGTCCGTCGTCCTACTGCAGCCGCGTGGATCTATCCTCATTCCAAAACAGGAAGGCGGCCGCAGTTCACGAACGTGCGTCTTGCTCAAAAGTTTGTACAGCCACCCCTGTGCACCGTCTGGGCTCGGTAATACCGTCGGGCCTCGGTCCTCAACAGAGATAACTTAGCTGTATATACGGAGCAGCCAGGGTGCAGAAACGCATTCGGGAGAAAGAGCCGGCTGCCTATTCAGCACTACACTCATCGGTCACCTTCAGATCGTGCGAGCTCCGAGCCGACGTCGGGAGCAGAGACCAGTGACACTTTTGGATGTGAGAGCGCATGCAAGATGACCGGGCACGAAGGGCAATAGATTTGTCCGCAGCAAGTGCAAGACTCCTCGTCCCTCTCTCAGCGTTACGGCGAGCATAGAAACAAGGACAGCGCCCCGTTGCACCGCCGCGAGAGAAACACCACCTTTAAGTGGCGCGCCAGGGAGGAGAGTTGTGTTGGTATCCGGTAATGGGGGAGCACAGGACATTGTCATGATGCGCCGCCCTAGGATGGCGGCCTGGGAGACTGTTACCGAGACCAGCGGTACGCCTGACCGACGCAATACGATGTGCGTATATAGCTAGTAGGACCGGCTCAATGTGTTTGCACTAGTTAGAGTGTCGCGCCGCGAACATGCGACCCTTGCATCGCGTCCCCAACACGGCCATAGAATTCCTTCTGGCGTACCATGTGCATCTCCTGTGCGAGGGCTCGTCTGACACGACGGGAGAAGCTCCCTCCGTATCGATGGAGACCTCCAAATGCATAACTGACCAGTGCGGGCACCGCCGCGGCACGAGTTGGCATATACGAAGCAGTCAAGCCCGTGGACTCGTGAGGGACAGCCCCGGCTCTTCTCGCGGAGGCCTGTCCACAGTCAGCCAGCAGGGAATAGCATAGCGCCCCATGACTAATGGGACAGGCAACATCCCCGCCGCCGCACTGGCCCTGTCAGTTCCACATGATGCGTCCCACGAGTATTAAGGCCCGCCAGATCGGCTGCAGCCCGTGCACGTTTCGATGGAAGCTCGTCGCCCGGCGCCGAGGAACGAGATCCCCAATCGGCGTTTTGTGCCCCTGCAAGCCTTATTAGGATGTAACGTTCGGAGCGCTTGAATGTGTCCAGTGCGAATGTGTGCCACTGTGGCGGTGGATAGAGATGCCGGTTTAAACGGAGTTGTCATACCTGCAGCTCTTTCAGGATGCGGTTTTACAGAGCGGTACGCCGGTCGTCGGGCGGGGGAGAAGACAGATTGACCAGAATGGGACCGAGGCCTGTGCCGCGGGATCTGCCGTACAGGGTCATGCATTTCTCAGACAAAGAAGAGAATGCGGAGAATAATGCGCCAGCCGGGTCCTAGGCCACGAATCGAGTCGCATCGAAGAGACGGCTGCTGTAAGAAGTTTGATACCTAGTCTTCGACTGCGATGTCGTCGCTACGGCGGATGGCGATCGGGAAGCGGATGCCATGCCAGTGGTCTCATCTGTGTCCGGACTTGACCGCCTGACTTGACGAGTGGGAGTTAACGGAGAGACGATGCTTAATTTAAATCATGATGGACAGCGGATCAATAGAAGGTACCCATACTATGAGAGGAGATGGCTTGCCGTGCTCGCGGGAGCATGGGACGATCTGTTCACTTTCGAGCTCGTGCTCAGTGTCGGATCAACAGCATCCCGCTCTACGCCGCTTGGCTCATCGTAGCCCAGTGGAATTCACAACCACACATCGATAACATCAACGAGAGCAGGCAGTGAATTATATTACATTAAAAGCCTGCAAAGACTGCAGCGAATCGCTGCGGATCCGTAAATACAGCAAAGAGTGGCACTGGCGGCGACCAAGTAGTCGGTTGGCCAGCAGGACATCATGATAGGAAGTCCATATTTTGAGGTATGCGCGACGCAGCGCTCGTAATAAAGGAGAGGTGCAGTAACAATCCGTCTGGAGGGCATGAAGGAGTGACGTTGTCGTGGCAGAACACAGGCTCGTGTGAGACGGTGGATATCTATGCGATCTCTAGTGCGTCGATCTTGTTCTTCGCGCTAAGAAACCCAGTAAGCAATGCCGACCATCGACCCTTACGCAGGAATACGTACTGGACGAAGCCGTGCTGATCCTCGTTTGAGAGCTCCTCGAGCGTCTTGCCCTTCGTCTCAGGGATGAGGATCGTAGAGAAGATACCCGTAAGCATAAAGAAGGCGAAAATTTCGAGGATGTGGTCGAGGAACTTGTACTTCACGCCGGAGAGGTTTTGCAGGCGCGCAAAGCCGACCTGCGCGATGACGGCGCCGAGCTTGCCGGACGCGGCGGAGATACCGTGTGCGGTCGAGCGGTAGCGCGTCGGGAACGCCTCGCCAGGTACGATAAAAGTCGTCGTGTTCGGGCCGAAGTTCTGGAAGAAGTTGGCGAGGCAGTACAGGAAAACGAACGCCTTCTGGCCGCTCGAGGTCTTCTGCATTGCGCCGTACCCGAAGCCCATAACGATGAAGATCATGGTGAGCATGGTGAAGCCCATGAACTGGATAGGCTTGCGTCCCCAGGTATCGATGAAGAGGAACGTCGCCCAGTAGCCAGGGATGAGACCGCCGAAGGCGAGGATGATGTTTCCGACGGCCACGTTATGAAGGGTATCATAGCGGTTTTGGCCGGTGCCAGAAGCAGCGTGCGAACCAGCGAAGCCGATCGTCTGCAGGATGCTTGAGGTATTGAGACCGAGACCGTAGAACGCAATCTATACAGAATGGTCAAATCGTCGTGAAGTTAGATAAAAATAGGACGCATACGTCAAGTGCGAACCAAGACCAAGCCGTTCCGAAAAGGACCTTGAAGTTCTTCCACTGGCCGAAGTGCGCGATGAAGTCGGAGCGAGTTGCCTTGGGGGCCTCGATCTTCACCGTTGCAGCTTGCTCGTCTACGTAGAAGTCCCGGTGAGCAAGGACGTTCTCAATGTCCTCCGCGGCCTGAAGGACGTTGCGATCGACATCCATGGTGAAGCGAGGAGTCTCCGGGATCGTGAGACGGAAGTAGAGAGCGACTATGGCAGGAATAATGCCAATGCCAGTGATCAGGCGCCAGACTGTGGGAACATGAGCTTCAGCAACCCCGCAGTCCCGACGAGAACGACTAACCGATGTCGATGGCGCGGAATTTGTCAGTGTCGTTGACAATCTGGTTCTTGAATGCCGCAATGCAAATTATTGAAACAATGGCGGAAGCTGAACGAAAGGTTTAGAGAGGATTCGCGAGCGCGCGCAACTTGAAGAGGTGCGCTTACCCAAGTTACCCCACCCCTGGAATGCAAAAACGGCGGTCATGAGGCGCCCACGAATGCGGGTCGATGCAAACTCGGATGAAATGACAGAAGACAATGGATAATCGCCACCAATGCCGACCCCAAGGCTGAAGAAGTTGACCAACGTTAGTTGGCTGGGTCTCGGATAGGCATGGCAGATACCGACAGGAAGCGCCAAACGACAATGACACCGGTCATGGTGAGGCCGGGACCTTGCGCAGACAGAGCCTGGGCGAAGGTAGAGAAGATGATGACCATAAGCTCAATACCGTCTATTTCGCGACATGAGCGTTTGGGTAGAGAAAGAGTTTGCGCAAGTGCGTACACATTTTCTTGCGCCCGAGGACATCGGCTAACCATCCGAAGAGAAGCTGGCCAACAAGATTACCCAGGGGAGTCGCTACCTTGACACCGAGGTCTTGATTCGTGCCAAGAGAGGTTTGGCCTTTGTTGTAGACATAACCAAGCATAGTCTTGGAGAGCGTGTGAAACCATAGCCACAGTAGGCACAAAATCTGCTACATACTGCGACAATTGAGATGCTAAAGATGTCATATCTGTAGGTCCGGCAGCAATGTTAGTCGCGTGCTGGTAGATATATAGGAGGGGTAAACGAACGCGTCCGTGAAGAAACCAACGCCAGCAACGGCGCAAATTTTGACGTGGAACGAACTAAGGAGCACGTTAGCACCATAGAACAGCGTAGAGGAGAGACAATGGTGCGCACGAGAATTTTGCGTTGTCGATCTCCGCAAGCGCAGCACGGCGACGTTCATCGAGGTCCATCTGACTGTCGGACGACACAATCTCCTTTCCGTCCATTATCGACATGACTAATTAATGCGCTGAACAAAGATGCGCTGAGCGAACCCGGGGGAGAGAAGGAAAGAAGATTATGTCGATGAAATTCTACCATCGTTCAGACGAGTTATAAAGAGGCGGCGGGTTGGTTTCATGTTAACCGATCGCGGCACGAGACGCAGCATACCCGCCGGCCGCGTTCATCGAGAATAACCAATAACCATTGCCGACCCACCGTAATAGGTTAACGAGGAGTACGAACGTCGCGCGGCCGAGCTATCGGCGGGTTCTTTCGTACCTGAAATATCGCTGCAGGTCCACTGACCAAAGCAAGCATCGGGACGGCATTTTTCTCTTCGTTCGATGCCTGCAAAGCGATACGGGGGTACACGGTGTTTGCCTATGGATGAGCGCATTATTATGATTCAGAACATAGTGCCATCGCCAAGTGCACCTCAGGTCCGCGAATCTTTGGATGCGAACGCAACCATCTACCTCCGCTCACCGCATCTGGGTCGAAGTCTCTTCGGGCACCTCTTGCGCGGCACACATGTATCGGAAAACCACGTTGCATTCCTTCGATCGTGTGCTAGGAACGAAATCCGAGTCCTCTGGCCGGCCGGAGCACCTGTTATGTTTATATGAAGCGCATCGGGAGCAATACTCACTCGGTGTTAGAGAGCGTTTAACAAAATTTCGTAGCGAGAAGCAAGGGAATAATAATCTAACGCTGGCACTGCGGATTTAGATGCCGTAGGGACCGGGAGCCGAGATCGCATCTCAGCTTCCGATGCTGTGCATTGTCTTTGAGATCGCTGCGAATTTTTTGTTTCCGGGCGTAGTACGCAACACGCGCACTGGCATCTCCTGCATACGAGATGGGTCAATCGCTTAACACTAGTACTGGACCTGCTTGGCTGGGCCTGCTAAAGGCTTGGCCGCACGTTCGTATGGGAAAGCAGGCGAGGTAACGTCGATACCCGGCTCCATAATCCTTATAGTACAAGCTCTACCTGGACGCTATGAAAAAGTTCCGGACGAGCTCGGGGACCGTCATCGACGTATCCGTCAAAGACATGCTAAAGCCGACTAAGACGATGGAATGCGGCGACACGGGTGTTACTTGGTGTGCGTCACACCCGCCCAAGGGGTAAAACGATGGTCGTGGAGCGGCGGTTGTGTGCTGTTATAACCGGGTCGCTTCAAGACTAGGGGCGCGGTCACGTGCGTGCGTCCGGGTACAACCGTTACGGCGTATCGCTCCGAGCGTCGTAAGCCTTGTTAACGATCCTTCCTCACCCAGTCCCCATAACAATCATTCCAACTCGCGAGTGGCAGGAGGTCTTTGAAAACATGGCAGGCGCAAACTATATGGGTGGGAAACGGTCAGTGCTTAAGACGCCGTATTTGACGCATTGTTGACGCCTTTGTTGGAGTGGTCAGGAACTTAGCAAGGGCACGCACCAAGGATTGGCGTGGACGTACAGAGAAGAATCATTTTGGAAAAAAAAGAATAGAACTTCTTCAAAAGTCTCTTGTTGGGGCGCAGCAGACACCTGAGTCACCACCGTCGCGCGAAAGAGCTGCTACTATAGAACTAGGGCATGCGGCGCGGGACAACGTCCCAACACTGATCGGTTCTGCAGCTTCAGACGCTTATAAAGCGGTATCCACGTCCCCGGATTCACAGCGCTGCCTTTTTCTTCCGTACCACAGCAGCGATGGCGTTGTACAGGAGAAGGTGCAGGCGTCTAGAGTACTAGAAGCCCTGGATGACGACCCGAAGAGTGCTTGCCTCATTTTCACGTTCGGTTCTCCCAGCTAAGACATATTTTCAGGCATTGCCTACCGTGCCGCGATTGAGGACATTCTGCGTATCTCCAATACAACGGGGTTGTGCACTTTTCGTGGGCAACGGGAGATACTGATATCGGGAAACCGCGCCCCACGTCATTCAACGAAGGTAAGTTCTCTTTTCTTTTACAGTTATCGTGTGATTTCATGCGCATATAGCCATCTTCTCCGTATAATCTTTCGCGAGTTACTACTGTAAACCCGCGTGGTCTTCCTGGTCATCTTGCCTTCCAGGCTGTTTTGGATGCGACTGAAATGTTGTCACACAGGCACCATTTCAAAGAACTCTTCGCCTCAATCTGACGAAGACGGAATCCGTCCCTCTTCGTCGCGACGTGTCTCTCGATCATCTCTGAATAGCATATGCCCTTCGGTCGCTGCAGAGCAAGACGACTCCGACAGCACTGAACTGGACTTGTCTTCGGATTCTGGGGTTAGTAGACTATTTGCTCACAGCCCTTTCACTGCGCATCCCTTGGAAGATGCCGGTGACGAAGGCTATGCAGGTTCTCCGTCTTCTGAAGAAGCAGGGAGATCTTATCATCCAGACTGGCGTGAATCTCACGAGGAATCGCCTTCCCGTCTACCCGCGTGTCCTGGACAGCAGTCTATACACTTTCCTCACGCTTTTCTCCCCGTATGCGGAGTTGATGCAAATGCAGGTGCAGTCCCCGGACGTTCTCGGATCCATTCGGCTGCACCGTCAAGTTCTTCAGCGCAATTCATCGTCTCGCACGCTGGTTCACCTTCTTTCAACTACTCTCCTTCGGGTTCTTGTCTTCCTGAGCCGTACAATGTACCTCCTACAGTTTCCCGGACATCCTTCGGTCCATTACCACGCCCGAACATTCTCACAGTCGGAGATATACTCGAATGTGATGACCCATGGGAAACCCTTGGACAAGTTCTTGGTGTATCTCGCTTGGACCATCATAGCCAGGACTCTGTCGTATCCGGCCCTCTTCAAAACAGCCGTACTTACCATGATGTCGATTGGGACCCTTCATATTACCTCGATCTCTCTTTAGACGCCTCTTATCCAGCCGCCGGTCCACCAACGTTGCTTTCTCCGATCTCGCTGTCCCGCGCACGTAGTATATCCAGCTCGCCGCGCAAAGATGCTCCCGGCGACTTCAGGAAGGACGGTGCTGGTGATGATAGCTTTCTCCCTAACGGCAGATCAGACAGTACTCCTGTAGAATGCCTGTCGTCTATTGGCTCATATGTCCCCGCCTCTCCCGCACTCGCGCCGGCCCCTCGCCAACTCTTGGACGACATAGATTTGGATGTCCTCTTCACAGACCTAGGTGACCCATCGCACGCTATCATTTCTGATGACTCTCTTCCTCTCAGCCCTTGCGAACTCAATCATTCTGTGCAGTCGCCCCGTGACATGCATTCAGCCATCCCTCCTCCCTTTATCTTGCCTTCTAGAGTACGCTTGAGTGCCATGAAGCCCCTATCGCATTGGAAGCCTGGCGTTCCGCCGACGAGAAGCTCCCCGTTACTGATGCCTCGATCGCCTTCGCCCATTCACATTCGGCAGCGACATTCTACAGCGCCGCAACATCCCAGAGAGGCTACTTTGCCATTGCATCCTGGCGCGAAAATGGACGCTGCGCAAGGCAACGGTTCAACGATACTTAACACCCAAACCGCGAAGGAACGGGGGGCTACTGGTGACTTTGATCTGGACGCACTTTTCGCCGATGTTATGCCACCTGAACCAAGTATAGAAATGCCTCAGCCTGCATCTGGATGCTCGCCTTCAGATCCCGGACAGCTTGCGCCTTTGCTCTTCGGAGACACGAACGCGAAGGATGACGAAACAGGCTTGGGGCTGTACGACTAGTAGTTGGGCGGGCTCTGCCGCATTTTCTTCACGCTTGTCATACACACTGCTGTATTGCGATACTTGGATTGTTAAGGCAGATGAAGAAGCTTGGTGTTGTCCGTGCGCTGTCCTCAATGGTTTCCAGATTGGTGTACTCAAATCGACAGCAGTAGCGTAAAATAGTGATCAGCAATGACTATGAGTGCCGCATTTCCTTTAGCTTCTTTGCAAACGGCTCCCTGCAATGATAGTGCGTAACTTCGCCTCTGCTGTCGGATAAGCGATGCACACCAAGCAGCATAGGAGGCGTACGAACCCTGGCGCATGCACTGAAATGATGCTTGGACCTATGCGCTTGTGGCACTGGGGGCATCTGTCACGCGTTCGTCAGTCTACACCCGAAATGCGTGCCATCGCCGCCACACACATCCTGGTGTTCGTCACTCTGACGCGATTTGACTCGAGGTACATCAGCCGTCTCGCGACCTGTTCGCTACGCGCCTTCGAGATGTTGCAAACTGTCTTCGTGTCGAATACAGGCTGTCGCAGCGCGGAGATGAGGAACGCGCGCACGTCTTGTGCACGTACGAGCGGCGGGAGTAATTGCAGTGTTGCCTCGGGATCGAGGCGGAGGCTGTGACGTGCGATGAGTGCGAGGGCGGGCGTGAGGAGATCATCGGGCGTCTTGACGAGGGGACGGAGGTAAATGCGTAGGAGCGTGAGGAAGATGTCGTCAGTATCGTCACTGTGGACGTATACGCGTTTGCAGTACCTGGTTATGTGGTCAGTATACCCCCGGACGAGAGACCATGGCATGAACGATATACTCTTCGGCTTTCGCATAGTCCCGAAGCTTATAGACGTAGAGTTCCAATGCTGCTCCGTGACGACCGAGCCTCCCGAGCAAGATCGCCTTGGCCTCAAACATATCTGTGGGGAGGAAGTGAGAAAAACGCGGTGTGGGGTGTTAATTCGATTATACCGTCCGATGGCAAAAGGCCGAAGAGCCTGTCAATACGGTACTGGTCTGTGGTATCGATGAAGTGCAACAGCTTATCGTAGAACAATCGTTCCTCCTCTACAGCTCCTAGGTGAGAGACGAGCGGGGCTAAACAGAGGGATCCCATACCCTGGTTCCCAGACTTCTTCGCAACTTTGGTCATCTTGAGGTAGAGCTCGACAAGGCGGTTATGATAGTCAGCGGACTCTTCACCCCGTTCTGTGATAAGGAATTCAAGGTATCGTGCACAGAGCTTAGGGTCCAAGTTTTCTAGAAAAGAGGCGACATGCGCTTTGGGAAGTACTACTTCCTCAGATGTGAAGATCTCCAGCTCCCTTAGAGACGATTTGGTAGGAAAAACAGACGCGTACCTCAAAGCCATGGTCGGCGTTCTGCTCTAAAACCCACTTTGAGTACTTGAAGATTTGGTCCAAGTGCTCTGGCCCGAGTCTCTGGAGGTACAAAATTGAGGGCCGAAGCTTGTCCTCCATATCCGCTTCTTTCTCGCTCAACCTAGACAGCGTGAGCTGTCAATCTACTGACGGGGAACTCACGAAGCGTATTAGCATACTTCTGTAAAAGTTCCAGAGCCTTTGAATGCATCTTCTTGCCATTGTATAGATCGATAAGCTCCGAAAAGCTCCCACGATCCAAGAGCAGTCCTTCCATCTCAATAACCTCACACCAGTTATCACGCCTACACAAGGGACCCAGCAAGCCTGGACGAATGATTAAGTAGCTCTTGAATAACGCCGTGTCGACTATTTGTGCGCAGCGAATGAGCTGTTCGGGCGTCAGAGAGCGCAGCGGAGAATCTGGCATCGCCAGTAGTTCTTCAAGGGACGCCTCGGACAGCGACGTATGTCGGTGCGCCTGCGCGGGTGTGATGTTGAATGCTTCAAGCGCGGCTGCGATCTTGACACGACGGTCTGGGAGGTAGCGTAGGAGGCTCTCAACGGAGCGACTGAAGTCATCTTAGTAATCTATTAGTATATGCCTTGATATAAAAACCATCCAAATGACATACCTGCGGGAGGTGCTTTGCGAGCCGTCGTTGTGATCGATGCTGTCTCCGAATCCTTGGCCGAAGAAGGTCGGATTGCGTCCAAAGGGCTAATAAATTTGCTCATGATGCTTCCGCTGCTCGGAAAAGTTGTCTTCGAAAGCCCACTTGACGATGTCTCCATCTCGTTCCCTAACTTCAACTCATCAGCCGCTGTTGTGTTTGGCTGTGACTCCTTCTCTATGTGCCGTGAGGGTCCTCCAAACAAGGCGAACCACCGATCTTGTGGCGTAGACAGCCGTCCTGCAACGCTCTCGGGATACAGCGCGACAACTTTAGCAGGGTTGATGTTGAGCGCGATAAACGTATCGAGCGCTGAGTTGTGGTTTCCAGCTCTGAAACGAGCGACGGCATCCAGACCCTGAATGAGATCCTTCCGTCTATCCTAGAAGAGAAGGTGAGCAATCGGCGTCGACATCGCACCCGTCGGGACTTGCCTTGTCAGGAAGCACGGCCGTGTCGAGGGTCTCCAACAAAGCCAGAGCCTCTCCATACTTCCCATCGTTCACAAGCTCATCGAGCTGCTGTGTCCAGGGTTTCATAGCAAACATCCATATCGTACTGCCATCGTTTACTGCCTGTGTGCGATCCGTGGGTGTACTGGTGACGAAGAGTGGCGACCCGGCGTTTGTCGACGGTGTCAACAGCCGGATTGAATACTGCCCAGACGGCTCGGCGTCAAAAGGAAATGAAATGGTCTGGTATGCGGAGATGGAGATAGACGAGTGAATTTGCACGACGGGTGACGAGATGAAAGCAGGCGCCACATCGGGTGATTTGCTTGGAACCGTACCAGATGGTAGAAGGCTGAATATGTACGGCTTGACGAATGCTGACGGAAAGTTGTCACGCCGAAGGTCATAAGAAGCAGCTGCATACCAATTTCGTCCGGTGGTGCTGGCCAGTCTATTCGCACAGTTCTTGACGGTCTCCCGTCCGGGCCAACGAACGCCCCTTCGTCTACGACCGAATGAGCGTCACATCCATATGGATCAAGTCACGTACAACTCACTATCCTTGGCGATAAGAACTTCATTGTCCCCGACATTGGTTGCACAAGGCTTGCTCTTTGCGCCAAGACCAAGAGTCATGTAGCCACCAAGCCCTTTACCGAGAGTGCTGATCGCTGCACCAGAAGTGCTCGGAGCTGGCGGCATCGAGATTTCCGTAGTCGACATTGTCTCAAGAGAGAATAGGACGTGCGTCGCGGTGTCATAAGAGAGGGATACAATAGAATCGTTTAAGAAGGCAATGGTGCGGGCTGAATGTGGCAAGGTAGCTTCCTAGGAACGTGTAAATAAGCTCTGCCCATAAGATCTCAACTGAAGGCGTTCAAAATACAGTCGTATTTGGCACTGAAGCCAGGTACAGGGAGATGGGATACACGTTACAACCTCAGCGGTCCTCCGCCGAGCGTCCCCGTAGTAGCTCTTAAGATAGTACTCACCTTGACTTCCTGTGCATCACCGTCTCTCCAAGAATACAGGACCATCTTCCGCCTACACCCGATAAGAAGATGAGTGACGACCGTCGGGACGGTCATGCGCTTTCCGCCTGGACTGGACCGCGGACTCCTCGGAATGTCTGGCTCGGAGTGCTCAACAAACGTGTGCACCGCAAACGAGAAGGCCGCTTTGGCTTTAGGAAGCGGTGTCGGTGACGACAGATCCGGCAGCGACAACAACGTAACCTGCATTTCTGCTCGAAAGTGGGTGAACTTGATGCTTGAGAAACATACTACGACGCACCAGACAAGATGACCAGTGAATTAATATCTTTCACGTATCCCAGCTGCTCAATAGCTCTTCGTGAGATACCCTTCTTCGTCTCAATGAGCGTAGCTTTCGCGTCCAGACCGTGCTCGAAGCCATAGACATAAAGGCTGCCCGTCGAAGTACCAAGATATAGTCGGTCAGCCTGACGGGTGACCGCTTCGATACGCTCCTTGACCCCTGTTGCTAGCAGGCGAGGAGGATGGAAGGGAGCCATGAGACGATTCCGTGCCCTCGTTTCGAGAAGAAAGAGACTATGATGGGGACTTGGAGAAGACTCAGAAGAGTGTGTAAAGACCGAGTTTGGCCTATGACTATCACAATCGCGATATGCCTCAGCGTGGCCTCGTGGCTAGCAACTGCTAAGCTATGATGCACCGGGACGAAGCTCGGATGACGCGACTATCTGCTCCCAACTGTCATCAACGATAATCTCCAGTTAAAGGGATTTGTTTTGCATCGCTCATTCAGCATGCAAGGATACATAAAAAGCTCTTCCCTTCTGGTACTGTGGTCCAGGCATCCATCTGGCCGGCCGGGAAATACTTGACTCATAGACTACTTTAACCTCCCAAGCTCAGCCTGAGCAGCACCCGCAGTCTCTGCTAATCCTAGAGCCCTCGACAGGGATTGTATAATGATCTTGTCCTGTTGATTTATCTCGGCTGCTGTTACCGTACAAGGATCACGCAACGCACTGACATACCTTGAGCCACTGGATTATCGACCAGTGGCGACCCATGCCTTGTTCTTTATCTTTCGTACCATTCTCGACAGCAACGACGCGTACCGTGGCTACAATGAGACTGGAAATCCGAGCATCGGCTCAGACCTATAAATACAGGCTTGACGGAAGTAAGGTTACAGTACCAGCTGATATACCTCGCAGCGTGCCCGCACCAGTCTCCCACTCTCTAATACTCCCAGAAGCTGTCTTCTACGATGAAAGCTGTGTTAGTTCAGGGCGATGAAGCAACCCAGCCGAAGAGCACCGACGACGGATGTTCAGCCCCCACAGTGGAAGAATCTCGTGTCGAAGAGCAGGGATCGAAGGCATGATGACTTGGTACCAGCAACCGAAAATTCGCTGACCCTACTGCTAGGTCGTCCCCGAGATGACGATGTCTTCTGAGCTTAAAGCTCACGAAAGTGTGTACTATATTTCGTCTTCAATCCTTGTGAACTAATCCTCGACAGCTGAATCACAAGGGTATGCCTTAGCGACAAAGGTCGGCTTCCCTGGAGATGAAGAAAAGCAAGGGTCGAACGATGGCTTCCGCATATATGGAGGGCTCTCTGTCGGCGACGTCCCGATGATGCGCATTCCCAAGACTCCGGTGGGTGTGAAGGGACTAGGAGGTTTTGAAGACGTGCTGAAACCGGAAGGTCAATAGCCCAAAAAATCTACTGAGCCGCTTGATCTCCAAAGCGATCAGGCGTTCAAACCGTCTCCCAAGATCATCTTTGGCTCTGATGATAGAGGATACTCGCCCTCACAGCCTATCCCCATCCAGTAAGGTTTTGCGCCTTTCAAGGGAAAGTGCCGCTCATACGCGCACTTCCTTCCTCTACCTTGTTCTGATAATACCACCTAGGAGATATTGGCAACGTCGTAGGGAGAATAGACAGCCGTCAACGACCCGGTCTTTCGCATCGGAATCCCTTGCCAAGTAGTGATGTTTGAGTACCGTGTCCGAATAAAATATCGCGCTGTCCGAGCTTTCTTAGCAAGTATGTACCAGAACGTGCCCTTACTTAATAGTATCAATGTATGTGCCTCAACATCTCAGCGTTCAATGGCCAAGGGCGGCCTATCCACGCGTTAAGCTCCGTATGATCCTTGTGTGCGTTATTGGTATTCGGGTGGATAAGAACCCTATTAACATGTCACATTTGGGCGTGAGGACACAAGACGGAAGAGGAGATCATAGAACGCACGAAAGCGGGCCGCGCCACACGGTGAGGAAGGAGAAGAGAACACCGGTCTGATGAGGGTCGAAGGTGTTCACTTCGAACATGCCGACAGGGTGTGGACCTGGACGGTCGTGCTCAGGGACGACAGAGTTGAAGAGCACGATTGCGTGACGTACCGACCGGGCGTTCAAAAACCTTGTAAATACGCAGCTACAGAGGCAGAGGTGTCGATAGAATGATCGTTGAGAGTATGTGAACACGCACCTCTGGGAACTCCCGTCTGATGCGCTCGTGCAGCTCATGCGCATATTTGACTTCGGACGCGACATTCTGCATGAAGTAGACTATGCAATCGGGCTCGGTCACTGTGTATCATCAAAGCACGATTTGGACACGGACTATGAAAATCGAAGCCATTGTTCGACGAATCGATGGGGTCGGGGAATGTTTCGTATACCCGAGACAGCGGCGCAGGGAGATTGACCAGTGACTTTCCGTCCGGGTTTACGTCCGTAGGGAGAGGCTCTGCATGCTCATATCCTTGAAGCGGCGACTTGTACGACATTGCTTGAGGTAGGACGACTGAATGGGGACCTTAGCGGAATGGTCCGGGTCTAAATATTGCTGCTGCTCTTTAGGCATATCGCAGATGACCAAGGCTCGTGAACAGAATGACCCAGAGCAGGTTATGCTGACGCAAAGGTGTGGAAGGATGACTTGGTCCAGATGTGCTGACGCGACAGAGCTGTGATCAGCACCTTCTCCTCCCACCACGATGATGATACGACCCGGTCCATCTTAGACAGTCCAGGGAGGATCTACTCAATAGTGATCACGATTCAATGAGAGCTGAGGACTACCGTCAAGTAAGACGCTCGGGCGAATGACTTAGACGGGCACCGAATGCTTCTGAGTCGTCTGGCCTTGGCGTGACACTGGGGGATATGCAACAAATATGCAACACCACATGGTGACCATCGACAGTTCCCACTAGCTCATGCGGACCCATCACCCCCAGCTCGATACCCACTGTTCTCATCTCTGCTCAGGTTTTTTCGGTGCTACAAGGTAGGCTCGACTGTATCGCCATGATATGTACCGTCTGTTCTGTTCGTCTTTAAACTCTCAACCCACCGGAGCTAAATGAGCACGTGGTCAGATGTCCTCCGAAGACCAGCTTTCTGATGCCCACAGCCATCGTGACTTCCTTGCCCGCACGACGATTTCCAGAGACCGCTGCACGCTCACGACCGTGCATGAGATTGGCATATGACGCCATCCAGTCTATTGCCACACGCGCGAATTCGAGCACCAAACCCAAATGCGACAAACCCGTCGAAACGTGCGTCTGGGTAGAGAAGCGCACCGGCGTGCAACCGCATGCTTGTCCACTCAGTTATGCTGCTTCTTCCTCTCCTGATTATCGCTGCTCGCCATCGCGGTGCTCTCAAGCCATTCGAACGTGCTTCATTGCAGTCCTGGGTGCGCACGACTGCGGGCCCCTAGCGACAGAGCTTGTGGCAAGGCACTTCCGCACAACCGAATTCCACCCGATCTTCGGAATGTTCAGACGCACCTGCTATAAAGCACCGCCGCACATACCGATCAGCCCTCCGTCGCCGGACCCTCGTGCGTGCTCCTGCTCCCCATCGCTTGCCATGGTCCGCTTCGCCGCCCTCAGCCTTTTCGTCGCTTGCGCGCTCGCGGTGCCCACGAGTCTGTCTGAGCGTTCCGGCGTCGCGTATTACAACCCCGCCGCGAACGGCGGCTCGATGCTCGACGTCTCGGGCTCGCTCGGCGAGCCGCTCAACGTCATCATCTCCGGCCTCAGTTCTCCCTCGGTGCTCGCTTCCACCAACGCCCTCATCAACTACGCGCGCGCCATTGGCTTGTGCGTTTTCCGCATTGCGGCTGTTGCTCGTCCGGCTGACCGACGACGACAGCTCGACGGAGTGCTTCGGCATCCACATCGGCACCCCGCAGACGGCGAACCTCGGCGACGGCCAAGGCCAGGTCAACCAGCTCATCGAGCTGCGTCAAGATTACGGTAGCGCGTCCCTCGGGACATGCCTCGAGAGTGTTATCGGCGGCAACCACTTCAGGTGCGCGGGTCTGCTTCTTCCATCCATCGCACCGCTGAGAGCACGCGTAACGTCGGTCAGGGCGTGGCAACAGAGCGGATCGCTGGCTCCTAGCGACGCCTGGTTCCTTGCGTGAGTACCGCTCAGCCTCAACCTTTATCTCCCGAGCGGGGGAATTTCATCTATCTTTCGTTTGCAGTGTTTCCAAGGAGGAGCCCGCAACGCAGAGCCACAATATCGTTCCAGATGGGTACGATATCGGCCGGTAAGCCTTTCAAAACGTCTGTCCCAAAACCGAGCTGAAGCTCTGTCTGCGCAAAGCGACGCCCTCGTCTCAGGCGCCGTCGGTACGCATTCATTTGGTGGCGTAACGTATACGACGACTGCTCAGAACGTCACTGGCCTTCTGTCCGTGGGCTCGGCTGGCATCAACCACGGTCAGTCGCACTCGTCGTTCCTGATCCCACCATGTCCTGAGGAACTTCATACAGGCATCGCCCTCGACGGCATCGTCACCGTTCTAACCGTCACCGCCTCTTGATTCCGGATCTCAGTTTTGGGCCTTGTGGCACTGTCATTCCTTTGGATTTTACGAATACTTACCTAGGATACCCTCCCCTCTCCTCAAAACGAGACGTTGCGGAACACAAGTGTACTATTGCCTTTCGCAATAAATTTCTTGAGCATCGTGTGTGTGTGTGTGAGCGTGTTTGTGCTACGGCTGTCATACGTACACCCCAAAGTCCGAACGAGCACCCAGTATGCTGAGCAGCACGTATACAATAGTGCAGTCCCCATCCAAAATCTAGCAGCACCGCGTAGATCCTCGCACGATCAAAACATCAGTGGAACAGAATACCCTGCCGGCCTCAGTCCGCAGCAAAGAATTTTTTGAGGTACTCGCCCGCCGCCTGCTTGTACTCCTCCGGCACATGCGGATTCGCAAGCATCTCGATCGCCGTCTCGCTCTTCTGCTTGACTTTCACGCCCTGCTGTGCGCGCTCCCACTCGACCGCCTCGCGCGCGGCCCTCGCACGTGCCTGCTCCTCCTCGCGCTCCTCGCGCCGGCGCAGGTACTCGAGCCGCAGCTTCGAGTCCTCCGCCTGCGCCTGGAGCAGCCGCAGACACTCGTTCATCACCGTCTGCGCCATCCCGAGCGCCGCGCCATCCGCGCCGGGCGGAACTGCGGGTGCCGCGGGCGGAGCGTGCACGTGTGTGTGCTGGTGGTGGTTCGGCGCCGAGGGCGGCGGCGGGTACGCGGGCGCAGAGTAGTGCGCGTGCGCGTGGTTTAGCGCAGGCGGGACGGACGGCGTTGGCGGCGGCGAGGACATCTCGCTCGTGGGTGCGTGTGCGAACGCACCGTCGTGCTCGGGCGCGGACAGCATCGGCTCGTCGCGCAGCGGCGTCTCGCCGTGCGTCTCGCCGGGGCCATAGACCGGTGGCGCCATGCTCTTTGGGCGGCCGCCTGCCTGTGCCGGGCGGCGGAGGGACGGATCGTTGTGCCATCTGCGCGTGCGGGGTAAGAGGAGTTCAGACGAACACAAACGAGAGCAGAGTGTAGCGTCGAACAAATGGGAGGGGTGGGTAGGGACAAGTGACGAACCTGGCATGGAAGATGCCATACCAGCCCGTGCGATGCCAGTGATCGAGCAGGCGCGAGGATAGGCTGCCAATGTTGAATCCAGCCTTGCGCGCGGTATATATCCTGCGCTCGTACTCGCGCAGGCGATCGACCTCGCTCTCCTCGTCGACGTGCGCCGTGCTCGCCATGTTCGCGGTGAACTCTTCGAAAGCGAAGATGTTCTTGAACACGGCGAAGTTGCGCTCGTAGCAGCCCTTGACGGCGAGGAAGCTCTTGCGGCCGCCGAATGCGTCCTGCGCGCACTGCGTGGCGTGGAAAAAGAGAGTAAAAGCATCAGCGGTGTGCTTTATCGTTCGTGCGGGGAAGGTGTATTTGCAGGACAGGTGTAGTGCTCGATCGGTCGGCAAGTCGGTCCAACGCGTCAAGAGCCGAACACGTCCCTAACGGTCTTCCCTGCCTCGCACGCACCGATCAAGCCCATTCGGATGCGTAGATAACTTGGACAAAGGCTAGTTCAAACACGCACCTCACGAAAACATGTATTCTTCTTCGTCCTGAGCGCATCAAAGTGGTCGTCCTGGCCGACGCCCATGAGCCAGGTGAAGAGCGTCGTCTTTTCGTCGTCGGTCCAGTGCCGGGCCCCGCCTGCCTGGCCATCGACGTCACCATCGTCGTCGTCGTCGTCGTATTGGCCGTCGTTGGTGTTCGTCCGGCGCTTCTTCCGGGTGCCACCGCTGCCTCCAGCCTGGGCCGCTGCACCGTACGAAGGATCGGGGTGGAGGCGTTTGGGGGATGGGACGGGCTGTTGGCGATCGACATTCGAAGCGGGCGGCTGGATGGCGATATCGTGTGCGGTCTGCGGCGGTGGGGGCTGATAGTAGCTTAGATGATCGGGATGGTGAGTGGGTTGAGGCGGAAGAGCGCGGGCATGGTCTGGAGACAAGAGGTGGGATTGGGCGGAATAGTAATGCGTAGCAGACTGTCCGAGATGAGGGTCGAGGGCCTGGTTCAAGGTCTGGACTGGGGTGACGGGGAAGCGGCTGACGGAGGGCGGCCTGTCGGTGACCTGGGCGGAGTGGTCGACGGCGACATGTTGCTGGCGGTCGACCTGTGCGGTGTCGGGCAGGGCGCTGTCGACGGCGACGGCGTCGGGACTCGTCAAGCGAACGGGAGGGCGAGGGCGGCAGGGCTGGGAGGACTGACCTGGGATGCGCCATCCGACGCGGACGACTCGCTCCTCGGTTCAGGTCGTCCCTCGATCCGCCCAGCGCATCCACGACCAGCTCGACTCGAGTCTCCGTTATCCGGAGAATGCCGCTATCATATCATTCTATTGTACAACAATACGGCTATTGACACGTATTTCAATACATTCTCCTTCACTCTGCAATCCTCACCGTCAGTACGCTCACTATCCCGTCCACCGCGATCCCTGCACAACCACCCGAACCGAGCCAGAATGTCAGTTCAACCGGCCCTTCCAATGGAGACAACAGTCCGCACCATGGTTAATCCCCGTTGAGCCCGCTGGCATGAGGCCCGTCACGTCCACCGCCGTCGTTTGGTACTTCACTCCATGCCGCGTCCTGTTTCCTACTGCACTGGCCACCAGCGCGTCCCTGCCACAGGCCATCTGTAAGTCAGCCACGCGCCACAGACCGCAGCAAACGCACCGTCCGAGGTTATATCCGTCGGGGATAATGTCGTGATTCTCCGTCGCCGGTTCCTCCTTCGACACCCTTGCCCACGATAAGCCCCACAGCCCTGAACGCAACAGGGACATCGGCACGTACGCGAGGAACATCGCACCGCTGTTCGCGAGCGAACCATTCTGCTGCCACACCCTGTGCGCGCAAGTTTCACCCAAACACCCACGGCCACGCGAGACACGAGCGCGTACCGGAAATGGTTGCCGCCCACGAGGCTCTCAAGGCACGTCCCGACGCCCGCATTGTCGTAGTCCTGTCGCAGCTCGACCGTCTGGTTCGTCGGGCCGCGCCCGTCGCCGAGGTCCGCCGTCATGGGGTTCCCGAGGTGGATGTTGAAGCACTCCGTCGAGCTGTGCGAACCGGATCAGAAGCGCCGGCCCCGAGCGTGCCCGCTCACCCACAAGTCGATCGCGCGCGCGTAGTTGATCAGACCGTCGTAGGTCAGGACCTCGGGTGAGCTCAGCCCGGATATGATGACCTGCTCGCAGTGGCACGCGTGCGCGTGAGCTTACGGTACTGTATAGCACTGCGGATTGAAGCGCACCGTGCGCTATGTACGCACGTTCAAAGGCTCGCCCAATCCGTCGCCTGCATTGTCGAGCATGGACCCACCGTGGTCCCCTGGGTCATAGAACGCCACGCCGCCATTCGCCAGTGGAACCTGCGCTGTCCAGGCGAGGTGTGCGGATACGGCAACCAAGAGCGCAAGTGGGCGGGCCATGGAACTATTTGTACGAGGTCAGCGGGGTGGGGAGCGGACGACGGCCAGCGAGGGCGACGTTGACGGTTTGAAGGTTGCTATTAATGTCTGTTCCCAGCGCACCGTCCGCGGGGCAACGCGAGGCTAACAACGGCCGCTTCGGTCGGGAAGGCATGCTTCCAGGGATGCAACATGGCACGGGGAACGCGGGGTGGCACCCAACCATCGTGTCAGGTGGAAGCACGGAATCGTTCAAACTCCAGTCTACTCATGCTTCTTCGGATTCTCGTGATGAGGGCTAGCGGGCTGAACGGAAAGCTAAGATGCGAGAGTGGGCTTGATTAGCGAACGCATGCTCTCAGAGTGCGCACGTTCGATAAGAGCTGCAGCAGTTCGTCGTCTAGCGTCCTGTACAACGCGCTGTTTATAGAAGTCAAACACCGGTGGCCGGCTCTCGCGCTAGCAGTCGCGCGTATATCGCATTCAGTAATCCTCTTCTAGAAACGAAGCGCGAGTATGGCCAAGGGAAGCCCTATGCGAGGGAATCGTGCTATGCGCGCAAGGTGACCGTGATCTTGTGGTGCTATTGCAGTAGCATGTACATGAATTGGACACGGACGCCACCCACTGAAGAGTGGATCGCCTCGCAGTCGTAAGCAGATAGCACCATGGGATCCGAGCCAAAGCCATATACAATAGATGAAAAAGCTCACAGTGAAGGGTCCGAGCCAAGCTTGCCTTCGAGCGCGATTCGGCCGCACGACTCGCGCGCGGTTGCCTTACCATGATGGCCTTGGCGACCCACTCACTTCGAGCGTCTCCCAGGGAGAGTACTTGCTGCAGGTGTTTTGATTGTAGTACTTGTACAATATGTGTGTATGCAAGTGGGAGAGGTTTCGTGCAGCGTCGTTATACATCGTACTAGCATTATATTCGTACCGTACGTTCTATTCCCAATCCTTCAGAGAAAACCAGAGTGAGCGCGTGCAAGATCGTAATGCATACGTGTCGTCATGCGTCTCGGTGTTCGTCCTCTATCTCGCGCAGCTTCGCAGCACGTTGAATGTCGGCGAGCGAGATGCCCGAGCGTTCACACATGCTACGGAAGATGCCGTCGGCCGCGAACAGATTCGCCGGGGTGTCATACTCTGCTATCTGGCCTTGGTCGAGCACGCAGATGCGGTCATACGAGATGATGGTACGTAAACGGTCTACAGGACCGTGGGTCAACCTTATACGTCTCAGTGACGAAAGACGAGCGTACGAGCAATGCAAAGGATGGTCCTGTCGTGGAACTCGTTCGCGATCGTTTCTTGGATTTTCCGGTCCGTCTCGTAATCCACCGACGCCGTCGCCTCGTCCAAGATCAGCACCTTGCTATCCTTCACGAGTGCGCGTGCAAGTGACACAAGTGAGCGCTGACCGATGGACAAGTTGGCACCTTCGTCCTCGATCGGCGAGTCGAGTGTGAAGCGAGGGCCTGTCGGCGTCGAGGCTCCGGTTGGGACTTCCTCGCCACCGTCGACGGCCTTCTTGGGGACGTCATCGACGAGGTAGGAGCGACGGAGGGCATCCCAGAGACGTGCGTCATCATGCAAACCGAATGGGTCGAGGTTGCTCCGTAGAGTGCCGGAGACTATCATCGCGAGTCAGGAAACAGCAGTCGGAGTAGCCTAGGAGGGCCACGTACAGAGTGTTGCGTCCTGAGGAATAATAGCGAGGCCCTTACGCAAGTCCACGAGGCCAATCTTGGAAATGTCGACGCCGTCAATCTCAATCTGACCCGACACAAGTTCAACGATGCGGAACAGCGCCGTCATAATCGACGATTTGCCCGCGCCAGTCCGCCCGACGATGCCGATCTTTTCTCCTCCCTTAACCGACATGCTGAGACCCTTGAGTACAGAAGGAAGCTCTGGCCTGTACTTGAGCACGATGTCCTTGATCTCGACCTGGCCGACGCCGGGCCACGGCGCTGCCGGCGTCTTCTCAGGAAGCTCATACGGTGGCTCTTGCTCGACGTGACGTGCGTAGTAGACGACGCGCTCGACGGAGTTCATGTCGTTCTCGACCTCGGCGAACTGGCGAACCATCCATCCGAAGGCTTGTTGGATCGAGAGGATGTATGACAGCGTGACACCGGTCTGTGCAGGCGAGATAGAAAAGCGAGTGCCGACAGTGAGCATGGCGACAGCGAGGGTAAGCAGGATGCCGAAGAAGTCGAGACGGATGCCGAGCCAGCGTTGATTCGTGACTGTTAGCCAATATGCGCTAGGTATACAAATCAGCTAGCAGCGTAGGGAAGAGCAGGGTGTGCAACAAACCGGTTCTCAACATCTACGCGCGACTTGTTGTCCTCTGCAAAGCGCTTCTGCTCGCCATAGGCGCGAATGGTAGCTAGACCGGACAACGACTCAGAGAAGTGCGAATACAATGATGAACGGAGGATAGCGTCCAGACGCTGGAGATTATTTAAGTCATCGTGATGCTAGGAAGATAAAGGAAATATCCAACCTTGAGCTCACGGGCACTGGCACGGTAGAACGCGGCCGCAAACACGTAGAGAACGCTCACAGCACCAACAGCAATCAGGAACCACGGCAAGAGGATCGAAATGAGGATGACAGCGCTAATGATACTAGAGAACGTGTTCAAGAACATCCGGAAAGCATCTGTGTGAACATCAGCGTTACTTCCCTGGGCCGTGACAGGTAGTACATACCGCAAAGCATGTTATCCATCGTGTCGATATCCTTCGAGAAACGGTTCATAATGCGGCCGATGGGTGTCGTCTCGAAGAAAGACATCGGTGCGTGGAGGACGCGGTAGATGGCGTCCCGGTGGAGGGCGCGGGACGCCCAATAGATGAGCAGGGCGAAGATTACGCCATTCATGAAAGCTGAGAGCGCCTGGCTTACTCCCAATGTGGCGTAGATACCCATCTAAAAGATTCCATGAGATGATTTGCGACAAGGCTAAGCACGAAGTGACCTACGTAGAAGCCTTGGGGCTGATTGAAAGACCTATGAAAAGGGCAGAATCAGCTTTGATAAGTCAACACAAAAAGCGACTGGCTTGCCTGTCCTGCCACCACACAAGCCAGTAGGATGACAGAACGGTTGCGGCTTGCATGACGACCATACTGACGACAATCAAAGGCACCATAGCGAAGCCATTTCCAGCGGAAAGGTAAGCCTTGTAGACCTCCCAGCTCACCGCACCTGTACTGCGCTCTTCCTGCTGCATGAGCTGGGCACCCTTAACCGCTGCCTGCCGTTTCTTCCGCGCTGCTTCCTTCTTCTCTGCATCCTCCGCCGTCTCCTCGACCGCTTCTTCCTGATTCTCCTCCTGTTCCGTCTTGCTTACGAATTGATCGATATGCAATGCGAATGCGCCGTGCGCGGCCATGAGATCGGCGTAGGTTCCGCGCTCGACGATGCGCCCGTCAACGATGCAGTAGATATAGTCGACCTGACGCAGGAAATGCAGAGCATGTGTCACAAGGATGCGGGTCTTTCCAGTACTGCCGTCAGCCAGTACGTTCTTGAACACGGATTCGCCGACGTGCGCGTCGAGAGCAGAGAGCGGGTCGTCAAAGATGACGATGTCGGTGTTGGCGTAAATGGCGCGACAGATGTTGATGCGTTGCTTCTGCCCACCCGAAAGCGAGATCCCCTACAGATGGCATTGAGGTGTAGAATGACGGCGCAGAAAAAGAAGAGCTTGCCTTTTCACCGACCTCGGTCATGTCACCGTTCGGCAGCATATCTAAATCTGCGTCCAAGCAAGCGTCATGGACCGCCTTCCAGTACCGATCGTGTTCGAATGGGCGTCCAAAGCATATATTCTCGCGAATCGTAGCGTTCTGGCATCTTCGTCAGTAAAGGTGAAGCAGAAGACGCTAGATGCGCGTACCTGAATCCACGGGCTCTGCGAGCAGTACCCAATAGTCCCTCCGAATTTGACAGAGCCTTCAAGTCGGCGCATCTCTCCGATCATGCCCTGAAGCAAGGACGTCTTTCCGGACCCGACAGCACCCACGATCGCTACGAGGCTGCCACGTTCAACAGCCATGTTGACGTCCCGTAGCTTGAAGATATTCTCCTCTTTGACTAGTTCGGGGGCCGTTGGCGGTTCAGGCTTCTTGACGTTCTTGCTCTTACGTTTGTCCTTTTTGCCCTGGTCGGCATCCGGAGGCGCGGCGTCCCACGTGAAGGACCCGTGCTTGACCTCAACTGCGTGCTTCGCGTCTCGGTCGATGACGAGCTCCTCAGTCATGAGCTCGGCAACAAAAACCTCTTCTAAGCGCATTATGGCATTGCGGGCGTCAGCAATAGAGCTGAACGACATGGCTGAATGCACAATTGTTAGTGGCGAACGTTTAAAGTAGTGCATAGCACTCACGCAGCAACATCAATGGCATGCGCAAGAGCTGGAAGAGGGACAACGAAGAGAATATGACAGCCGCATTGAGTGAATGACCGCTGGCCGCGTACACCAAGAATGCGATAACAGAGGCAAGCGTTGGCGTCGACATGGCTAGCGCTGTGTTTGCGGCGCGAATCATGAGCAGGGCGCGCACGTAACTGTTGCAGAGTAAGAGAAATTCCTGTGTCGATGGAATGCAACGTACCCCATCTCCTTGACACGGTACTCAGCGATACGTTGCAAGAAGGGCGTCTCCCATGCAAAGAATTTGATGACCTTCATACCGCCCAGAAGTTCTTGCAGTAACTTCGCTCGCTTGTCGGTCCAGATCATCGTTTTCTTACGGATCATGAAAAGCGACTTCATGATGTAAGCCTGCAAAGGCGTTGCGACAATGAAGAAAGCGAAGCCCGCGAGAGCGCTAGGACCCAAGTTGATGATGAGCAGCGCGAGACAAATAGCCATCTGGATTGGTGCCGCCCAGAACATGTGGAAAAACCCGCTACAAAAGTCAATGCGCGAAACGTCCGTCGAGATGTGGTTGACAAGCTTTCCATTAGGCAGCTTGCCCCGCGCGCGAGTGGTGAGCAGAAGGGACCGGTTGTATATGGCATGGATGAGACCTCCGCGTAATAATACGCCGGTGGAGGCGCTCCGATAGAAGAAATGGTGGGTACATAACGAACCGATGAGCTGAAGGATAACAAGGCAGATAGCGAGTCCAACGCCTCTGCCGATACCAGGGACAGGTAATCCCTCACGGTGATTTGTGTAGGATTCGGTAGCAAAATTGATGAGAGCCTTGACCAAATTTAAACTCAATGATGACCAATAAGCCCATAACAAACGTACCTTTACCACGAGTGGGCTAGTAACTTGAGCGGTGTCGGCAATGACCTTGAGAACACCAGAAGACCAGAACCACAGCAGAACGGCGTCGTTCATCGCTAGTGCCAAACTCGGGCGTTTCTTTCCAGTCACCTCGCGCCAATGCTTCTCGCGTTCTGCACGTTTGCCGCGGAGAGTCCACCAGGCGCGCTGGCGAAACGATGGTTTGACATCGCCGTTCGCGAGCTGGGCGTTATACTCGTCGGCGTGTTTCCTCCGGGAATCGAAGGATGCGCTGATCTTCTCCGCGATGACGGACGCCGACCGGTATTCCTGAAGCTTCCAGAGATCGGTCGCTTCGAGCGGACGCGCGTAGCCGAGCGCCATGAGCCCATTGATCCAACCAAACGTAACGAGGCTGAACAGGCTCGCAGTCGCCTCTGGAATGGGATCTGCATCGTCGAGGTTGGCCTTGGGCGGCGGAGGGTCGAGAGGAATTATGAGTCCTTTTAGGCGCCTGAGATGGCGTGAGCGCTCGTCATCTCGGCGAAGCGAGAGGTAAGAGGGATATGTCGAGGGATAGACGTGACCGTGTATGACCCTGGCACGAGCGATGTTTCCTGGCGCATAAAAGGTGACGTACCTCCCAATTCTCGAGGCAAACGACAAATTCCGCGCCTGATACGCCTTTCCCTTCTCAATGTCGACGTCGGCCTTAACGTCGGAATCCTTGAGGTCCGCGGCCTCAGCGGAGAGGCTTAGCGACGTGGACGCACGCTTCTCGTCCTGTGAGCTAGCCTTGGCCGCCATTCGGTGAACTACACGGCGCAGACGGGTGAGAGGGCAGGGGGCAAAGCAAGCGCCGCCATGGTAGATGAGTCGGTTTTATGGATCCCCAGTATGCTGACTGCGTTTCCCAGCGACTCCTGAGCGAGGACGGGTGTGCACACGCTGACCGCTGACACAAGCTCATGACGCCAGCCGCGACTCAGATCGAACGGGTCCGTGCCGAGCGCCGATATGCCCGCGTTTGCTCAACCTCATCCGTCCCATCCTCTACTTGCGAATTCGACCCCCCAGATCGTTTTCCACCGCCTGCAAGAATCTCGGGCTTATCGCTCAGGACGCCTTTGCTTGGACCAAGGCACCGGAGCACTCGCCATTGCGGACCTCGTGAGAGCGGAGCTCTTCTCAAGCCACGTACGCACGGCGCCGTCGGAGAACTTCTTCCGTCGGCACTCCATATACATTCGCGCGGGCGCACTGCTCAGGCTGGAACACGCTTGCCGCCTGGACGCGTTGGCGTCTCAAGAATGTGGTATGTAATATACTCCCTCTGCAGTTCGTGGTAGCATCCAGACTCTCTCCTGAACCGTGCCACGGCACTTCATGCCTCGTCTGAGGACGAATTCCCAGCAGGACGTCTAGGAACCCGACGAGAGATTGGCATATGGGTGTCCCTGCACGCTGTTGTATCATGAACCCTAGGACACTAATTTTATCCAAGGACGTTAACTTTACGCTATCATCGAAGCACCGTATCAGCAAATGCTTACTCTAACTTCCGCTCGTGGCAGCTCAGATATAGCTGATACAGTAGCGGTAGGAAGTCGGATATGATACTTTCGGAGAAATGCAAAGCTACCGCAGCACGACTACCAATGGGTTTGCAATTCGGCTGCAGAGCGCTGCGCTTCGAGGATACAGCAACGGAATCAGAAGGGAGATACCTCTATTCATTCAGGCCTCTCTCGCGCATAGAACTCTTTCAGTTTCTTGAGCGCCGTCTGTGACTCGCCGTCATCAGAAACGAATGTTTATAGAATCATCGGGACTGACCTCGTATAACCCGTTCCATGACTCAAGCTGCTTCGCAGAGACGCGTACGCGTGCCACAGAGCTAAACCTCCCCGCGTTTCGCAGCATTTCTTTGAAATAGCGTGCCTATCATTGGACAAAAGACCATCGGGTCGCAATGTCCGTCGCCAAATGCCGAAAGACATCAATTAAACGACCCAGAATGCACGCGTCAGTCAGTCAGCAAAAGCGCCTTCCCATCGACAGCAGCGAGATGTGCGCACCTCCTGGTCCTCGACGAGGGTCCACGCATCCCCATCCCGGCCAGCACGCGCTGTCCGTCCAACGCGGTGGACATATTTGCGCATATCGATCGGGACATCATAGCTGACGACATGCTCGACGTGACTAATATCAATCCCGCGCGAGATGAGGTCTGACGCGACGAGCCTGGGCACACATGCAAGAAACTCAGTTCGGTCTCCAGACGACGGGATATGCGAGAGACGTGGGCGCACAGGTCGATCTCTCTTTTTTTGAACTTCTCAAGGGTGGCCTTCCGTTCCGCAGCGCTGAGGTCACTCGAATAGGCTCTCACAACGACTGGCTTGCTGATGTCAGCGGAAGTATCGGCCGCCGCGGAAGGAGCTAGTCCCGCGGCTCGCGCGACCTCAAAGAACTCAAACAGCTTCACTAAACGCATCGTCGATTCAGTCGATTTGGTAAAGACGAGCGCGTTCCGAACTCCACGCTGTAGGACCAGGAAGAACAGCATGAGCGGCTTGATAGAGGACGAGCATGTGAGCATGTGTTCCTAGATGCGGATGTTAGAGTGTAGGAAAAAAGCTGGCATCAGGTAAACCTTGAGTGTTGCAGGCATGCTGAATTTCTCCATAACGACATCCAAAACACCAGCTTCTTTGTCGGCAGACGCAGACTGAACGATGATATAATGCGGGTCGCGAAGCTCGAGCGCACGGATCTTGCCAGGGTCACTCATCAAGGTTGCGGAAAAAAGCAGCTTTTGACAGGACGTCTCTTTCTTCTCGTCGATGTCGGTTAAGATACCCGACGTATAGCTGGAGAGATGAAGGAAGGCTGGTGCGAGGGCATCGGGATAAGGTAACCCAGAGGCAACAGTGTGAGGAGGGGGAGCGGGGGTAGGTCGAGCCGCAGCAAGCACTTGTGCCAGCCAATCTTGGAACGATTGCGCCAGCAATCGGTCGGCCTCATCAATGACCTGCCAGAAGTAAGACACGTGTCCTATCCCGCGCACAACAACCAACCCACAAGGAAGCGAAGGTGCTGAAGCGTGAAGTTGGGCGTGGCATGAAGATGGTCCATCAAGCGCCCCGGAGTGCAAATCAGAATATCGACCTTGCTCGAACCGCCCTGCAAACTGGAGTTCGTTCGTGGGCCACCGAATCGTGCGGCAAGGCCTCCACTTACCTGGGCGACTTTTCTGCGATCAACTGAGCTTGCTCATGGGCAAACGAGTGCTGCCCTGTTGCGGAAGCGATCTGCATTCCGATGAGACCGTGTTAGTAAGAAAGCGAAGCTCACCATACCTTTAACCCCCTGTTTTTCCCTACGGCCTCGAAGGCCTCGCGCACTTGGGTGACTAGATCACGCGTCGGTAGCACGATGAGTGCACGCAAACGCGTCACGATACGTGTAGACAGCGTCTCGATGATCGGCAGCACATATGCCAGCGTCTTCCCGCTGCCGGTAGGTGCAGAGACGCACACGTCGCGTGGTGGATCGTACGGTAGATAGAGAGCGCGTTTCTGACGGTCAGACGGCAGCAAGTGCGGTAATATTGCAGTCTGCACTATACACGATATGTCATGACATGTCCTGAATAGCGTTTTCGGGATGGCGCACCTGCGAAAAGTTCGGTGATACCGAGCTCTTTTAAACGCGTCCGCGTCTTCAAACTCAGCCCGCTCGCGTCGTCTTCGGCGACGTGAGACAGAGAGAATGATAATGCCGGATCGACCAGTTGCGCGTGGGCTAATGCACGGTCTATGCCTTGGATTGCAAGCGTAGCCCTCTCCGGAGCGGGAGGCAGCGTAACTTGTGGGAAAGAAGGGAGGCTCGGGGGGTCGGGAGTCAGTGCTCGAGGCCCATGGGTATCGAGCTCGACAGCACCGTCAGCAGAAGGAGAATCTTGAGACAGTGTAGATTCGCGCGATAGAGATGGGTGTTCCGCGCGTTTGGGCTCGACGACATCCGCCTTGCGTCTTTTTCTTGGCCGCTCTGCCCCGCCGTTCACACCCTCTCTTCCTTCCTCCGCCCGTGTCTTCATCTCTTCTTTTTCTTTTCGTCTCCTCGATATCTCCTCCTTTGTTTCCCTTAATGGCGATTCGGGCAGGGCACGAACCTTAACAATCTCCTCCGCGTCCTCGTTCTCATCTGCGACTTCCTCCCCCACCTCATCTTCTTCTTCATCCCCGTCCCCATCATCTTCCGTCACAGGTTTTACTGCTTCCTTGCTGCCAGCACCTGCTGCAGTAGATTTCCTACGCTTCCTACGTTCCTTTTTAGCTTTAAGGTACCGTTTTTTCGCTTGTGTTCTCTCCTGTGGCACGGTTAGAATGTATATCACACTGAAAAATAAGCACACGCACTTTCACAGCCTCCACGGTGGACATAATGGGCTAGGATTCAGGCTTCTTTCTCCGTGAAGGGGCTAACGGTTTCCAGGGACGCAATAGGGGTCGCCAAAACTTATAATAGTCAGCCTTAAGCCAGAGTCCAGGTTCTTCAAGACCAAGTCCCACAGATGTGGACGTGTTCAAGTTGCGGCCCGAGTGTGCCGACGACGATGCCGGACGTCTTCCACTTCGCCACAAAGGTGTGTTCGAGGTTGGATCGAGGCACAAGGCCGGACCACAGGCCCGGTGGAGCAGCGTACATATTGCGTCTGCCCCCCCGCGCGGGCCTGTGCCGCCGTCCCCTCGCATCGTATATGTTTACTATAGTGGCCCTGGCCTCGCGCTGTCACTTTAATCCCTGTGTAACTACGGTTCCTCGGACCGCCAATACATTTGATCCATCGAGCAGCGTACATATAGAGCCCTGTGCACGCGCCTTTTCCTTGTTTCTTCCTTCCTCCTCCCACAAGCCACTAGTTGTTCCCGCACGCTTCCTCGTCATCCCAGAGTCATTCCGAGTTTCTTTATCTCACTCTCCCATCCCTCGGAGCAGCACGCACACGCAGTACTGCACTTCAGTCTGACTACATGTACATGTCTACTGCCTAGCCTCAGCCTCAGACTGAGCCATGCTTTACACGCTGAACGAACCGTGGAGCACTGGCGAGGCCCACCCGCCCGAGCGGCTCGCCGCTACCTGCCCCCGTCCCAGCTAACGCCGGGCCCACCTCAACCCCACAACTCGGAGTGTGCATCAGCAGCAGATGACACCGGGTCTCCCTCATTCCATGACACCAGAGGTAAAAATCTCACCGCTATCACCTGTAATTCGAAATTGTGAGGTTCCCTGTGCTCTTTCACCCCATGCATCCTGCGATGGAAACAATATTGGATGTCACGATGGAAATGGTTAGGTAGGGAGGTTTACAAAAGCAACAAATAGTCTGCCTTCGCAGCATCCATCCCTTGTTGCAACCCATGCCCTGTGTATCCAAAGTCGGCCCACACCCTTCACCGCAGCATTCACAGATAAGACGCACCGTACTCCCAGAGATTCTTAATCAAGCCCTTCCGTTGCGCATGCATATCTATCCGCCTCTTTATCCAAGCTGTCTTGAAACCGATCTCTGCGACGATGGTCGTTGATGATGAGAAAAACATGTACGCGTCTTCCCAGCCTTGTAGGTAGCCTTCCTCGAAGCGCCAGTGCTCGTACTGTCCAGGATATTTCTTCCAATAAGCTGTGTGCTGTTCTACAAAACCGTGGTGGAGTGTCAGTTGGCAATGGAGGCCAGATGAGACGGCCGCACCGAGTGCTTCACGCTTCGCTTTGTCTCTCCTCCTTGTCCAACCCCCGTCTTCTGAATCAACCCTTGTCTTCCGCAGACCAACATACGGAGGGAACACGCCTGCGCCCACGGCGTCCCGCATGCACCATCCTGTGTCGCCGGGCCATTGCTTCCTATATGTCCAGAAGAACCATCCTGCGCATTCGCGTTCATAAAGCTCAAGCTGTGCGTCGACGAAGGTACGTTGTGCCGCGTGCGGGTCAGATACGTCCCGCAGAGATGCCGGATTCAACGCGGCTGACCACTCGCCGACGACAAGGCCTGCGCCGACAGGTGTCATCATGCGGTTCACTTGTTGAAACACAGCAGGAGTGCCTCCTTCTCCACGCAAAGCCGCTGCATGTTGCTCGGCGGACTGAGCGTGGTCGTCCTGCGTAAAGCAGCGATAGAGGTGGTGGTCAAGGACGAGAAACCCTGGGAACGAGTTGTCGGCAGAAACGAGCATACCGGCGTAATCGTGTTCGCGCCACGAATCGCTCACGTATAGCGGTAGTTCAGGGTCGATATTGCGAAGAGCAGATATCAAGAAGCGATACCAGTCGTGGAAGAAATTGTGAGGCTGCGGAGGCCTTGGCTCGTTGACGAGTTCGATTCCAATCAGATTTGGTAGCGGCGGATTATGGGTATGAGTATATGTAACAAGTTGGCGAAGTAGAGATGCGAGGATAGATGCAGTGCGTTTCAAATTGGCTTGCTCGAAAAATGCGACGTTCGACGATGAGGTACCGGAGTGGGAGTCGGCATTTTGCTTTCCAGGAGCAGCATGAAGGTCTATGAGAGAACCACTTAAGTCGAAGATGCGCGCAAAGCCGATGCCAATTACCTATCAGGACGCCAATCCCGTAGCGATGCGCGGTTTCAATGGCACAGGTGATCCTTTTCCATGCGCCAGAGAAGACATCGTACAGATCGGCAAAATCCGTACCGTCAAGGACGGCAGCGTTTGCACCACACAAATGGTAGAACCCAATCTACCGCGGATTCAGCATGATGCTCTGTCGCAAGAACACAAAACTCACCGGAATCCTGACACTGTTAAAGCCGTGCTCGGCGATCCACTTCCAATCTTCCTCGACGATCCATGTGTCCCAATGTTGCTCCAGAGTGCTTTTCGCGTCCAATCCGCGAGCGACGTCGTGGTCACTCTCCGCTGGTGGGACTGCATTGCGGTACGGTACATCCGTAAGCCAAGGTTCAAGGACAAACCAAGAACCTAAGACGGTTTGAATATAGTGTGCACGGGAAACAGAGGCGAGACGTACCTAGATTCACGCCCCTCTGCTTCCTGTAGCGATAAAAGTCTTCTTGGCTAGGAAAGGCGCCGAATGGTGACTGTGGAATCTTTGACGACGATATCAAGACAGATGGAGGGACTCTGTCCTGGATCTGCTTTTTTAAGAAAGACTTTACCTTGTCCATGCCTGCAACGAAGCAAGGGACAAACTCCAGTCGCGCTGGTATGTGGGTCACTCGGTCGGTGACGTCAAATTCGATGTATCAGGTCATCAAGTCGAGTTTGAAGCTTGTTCGTTAACCAAAGGTCCTTCAGCAGGGAATATTACAGTGTTAAATGCAGATTTCCGGAACCATTGGTGATACAACAGAGCATCGGACTGGCGACCGATGTTGAAGTCTTTGAGGAAGTCGCCGCGACCAGGAACATACGTTTCCGGCTCCCAATACTATCCTACGCGCGAGCCCGGCGTAGCGTGACGTCATCTCCCTGTCCTCCTGCGAGATCTCGGGATATGTCTCTGGAGGTTGTTTGCGCTGCAGGCGAACATTGGAGCAAGCAGTCGACCCCCGGACCGGTGTTCATGTGAACATGCCGAGGTCAGACGTTTCTGTCAGTTTTCTCGTCTGTACTGGCGATATATATTGCGTAGCAATCCCCATCTTCATCAGTTCCACTCTAGATCGTCTCAATTAAACTTCCTTTCACCTAGCTAACTACTCCTAGCGTGACCTAGTGATTGCCTACGTAGTGTGTGGCGCAGTCCCTTTGTGCCAGATACCAAAGCGCTGATGCGAGCAACTCCGCGCCTTATCGTAATACCTCTTCCAGGTCCGCCGCCGGCGTGCGTGTAGAATACTCATGCTGACTCTGCCGAAGCGATTATCACCTGTACTACCAGCTGAGCAGGCTAGCGTATCGGTGAGTCGGTGGATACGTTTGTAATATAGTACCCAGTCAGAAGACTTTTCAACAGATGCCTTGCGACGCGATTCAGTTGGCTCCGGCCAGCAAAGCGTCCGAATTCCGGAGCCAGAACACGTTCCGCGTCGCACATTCACCGACGGTCATCATTGCAACCGCCATGCCCATCTGCTTATTGTTACTAGCGCCGGCCACTCGGGCAGTGCTTTGTACTGTCGCCTGAGACAGTCTGGCCACACGACTTTGTCCCAGTCCACAACCCTGCACCCTGCATCGTCCAACTCATGTCGCAACCGCCTCTTGCGGGTGTGAGAGTCGTCGAGGTAAGTTCCGCTTCGTGTGCGCCGCGTTGCATATTAAAAGACATAGTTCGCTGGTCTTGCGCCAGTGCCCTTCGCTGGTCTCATCCTCTCTGATTTCGGCGCTTCAGTCGTCCGCATCGACCGGCAGGCTCATCAAGCCGTTACAAACGACGTACTCTGCCGGGGAAAACGCTCCATTGCGATTAACCTCAAGTCAGAGGAAGGACTGGATGTCGTACGCAAGCTCATCCTTTCAGCAGATGTACTACTCGACCCTTTCCGGCCCGGCGTGCTGGAGAAAATGGGGCTGGGACCGGAGGTGTGGTTGGGGGAGGGTGATGTCGAGGGCAAGAATGAGCGGTTAGTGTTTGCTAGGATAGCTGGGTACGTTCCTGATCGCTTTTCGTGCATCCGAGGCTCAACTTCGTTTACAAGTTACAACCGCGATTCCGTTAATAAAGATGTTGCTGGCCACGACATCAATTACCTGGCGATGAGCGGGGCGTTGTCGGTGCGTGTCGTTGCATGCCTCACGGCTATGGCTAATCCCAGACAGCTCCTTCCAGGAACCCCCGACAAACCGACGTTCCCTCTGAATCTTCTGGCCGACTTCGCTGGCGGTGGTCTCACATGCGCGATGGGCATCGTTCTTGCGCTCATGGAACGTGTCCGGAGCGGGCGGGGTCAGGTCGTCGAAGCGGACATGGTTTCCGGCACGCGCTACCTCTCAACATACCCGTTCATACACAATGCCCTGCACTCCCCATTATTTGCCTCTGTCGCCTCGCCCCGCCAGCTCAATGTGCTGGACTCGGGCGCACCGTTCTACAACGTGTACACTTGCGCCGACCGGCAGCCCATAGCCGTTGGCTGTATCGAGCCACAATTCTTCAAGATCTTCCTTGAGCACTTTTATCAAGCTGTGCCGAAAGAATGGCTGGAGGTGGAGGAATGGAAGCCAGGTCTGGGCATACAGGCGCAGAAGGAACTTTGGCCGAAGTTCCGCGAGCTCTTGGATCGGGGATTCAAGCTGAAAACACGCGATGAGTGGGTGAAGGTTTTTGAAGGTAGCATTATTCTATCTCATGCGCCCTTCGTATGAAGTTGACAGGCCCGCTGACATAGGAACAGATGCGTGTGTGACACCCGTTCTGACGCCCGCGGAAGCGGCGGTCGCGTACGTCGGCGGAGACTACACGCTTTCCGCACAATCCTTCGGCATCGATACACCTCAGTCGTACATCTCGGCTCCCGCGCCGACGCTTTCGCGTACGCCTGCGAACAAATGCGATCGTCCGATCAGCGTGCTTTCTCCCGGAGAGCACTCCCGCGAGATCTTGGCGGAGTTGGGCTTGCCGTCGCATGAGATTGAGAAGCTCGTGAGAGCAGGCGTTGTCAGTGTTAAGGACAGTGTGCTGGCGAAGCTATGAATCTCCCGTTCCCCCAACGTTCGTCGCAAGCTGTATTTCAATCTCTCTAATGGACTTGACGGCTTGCTTGACACGTATATTCCGTGCTTTGAACTCGGTGGCCCCGGGTATGTGCGAAGCGAATATCAGGTGCAGCTGAGAACGTAGCAGCTGACCGTAAACCATGCGTCGTGCTTATGACGTGCAAGAATTACCCACGCATCTACGGGGGCCACGCTTTCGGATCAAACCACAGCGTACTGAAGAAGAACATGTGCATACAAGGACCGCAACGCGACTGAGCAGATTAAATAAACCGCGGCGCTCGTATCGCTGGATTCCGCAAGTTATGACGCGCACAAATCATGTGCAACACGATAACGACGCGACGCCATTGGCTAGTCCTACATGCACAATCACATGCGAACCCCGGCTCTTCCCCGCTATAATATCAGTCTCCAACTCCCGCCTTTCCCATTCAGCCTGCCTCTGGACGATGACATCTAGAGAAATTAAGGGGATCTCACGCGAAGAGGTCGCAAAGGTGCGCCGCGCCTTTCTTTCTCGTAGCATAAGCTCAATCACTACCTTACGTTTAGCACAACAAGCAAGGCGATCTAGTGTGTCCCGAGGCGAATTAGTGCCATCATTTCCTGACCTGTTCTTCAGTGGATCATCGTCGATGCGAAAGTTTACGACCTCTCTCGCTTTGCGGACATGCACCCGGGTGGCCTCGCGGTTCTGATTGACCCCGAGGTCGCGGGCCAGGATGCGACGGACGTCTTCTACGGTCTTCACCGCCACGAGGTCCTTGAGAAGCCTCAGTACGCGCGTCTGCAGATTGGTGTGGTTCCAGGAGAGGAAAGTGTTATAAAGTCGAAGGTCATTGGTCAGACGAGCGACGTACCTTACGCTGAGCCGACGTGGCTATCCAAGGGCTACTCGAGCCCATACTTCAACGATGTTCGTCCCTGCTTTAAAACTCGTCTGGTGGAAATGCCGAGAGCCCCTCTAGAACCACATAGCCTTCCAGAAGGCTATGCGCGAGTTTTTCGACACGATCATTTACCCCGAAGCTCAGGCCCGCGAGGAGGACGGCAAGCGCGTGAGCCAAGAGGTCCTCGACAAGATGGCGTGAGCAATATGCTCGTCTTTCATTTACTTACTCTCACGTCGCTCTAGCGCCCTCGAGATTCACGCAATGCGTATGGGTCCCGGAAAGCATCTAAAGGGTCGCACTCTGATGGGCGGTCTTGTGAAGCCGGAGGAGGTGTGTAGGATGCGTAGTCAAACCCCTATTCCAAGCTCATCGTCGTTCGTTCCAGTTTGACTATTTCCACGAGCTTATAATCTCGCAAGAGCTTGCGCGTATGGGTGCTCGCGGGTTTGCAGATGGTCTTCTCGGTGGCACAGTCATTGGGCTTCCTCCTGTTCTCAACTTCGGCTCTCCGGAGCTCCAGCGAAAGGTTGGTGCACAGACATCAATCACTAGCATACCATTCGAGCTGTGCTCATGGTACTTCACAGGTTGTCCCCGATATCTTCGCTGGGAAGAAATTCATTTGTCTTGCCATTTCTGAGGCGCACGCTGGCTCTGATGTCGCCGGTATCACGACAACTGCTGTGAAGAGCGAAGACGGCAAGGATTGGATCATCAATGGCGAGAAGAAGTGGATCACAAATGGTCACTTTGCTGACTAGTGAGTAATCACGCTCGCTACCTACTCTATGTCTGACGGCACGGATAGTTTCACTGTCGGCTGCAAGACAGAGAACGGTTTGACTGCAATCCTTGTCCCGCGCACGGAGGGCTTGTCGACCAAGCCGATTAAAACAAGTTATTCTTCGACCGCTGGTACCGCGTACGTCACATTCGATAACGTTCGTGTCCCCGTCGGGAATACGCTTGGGCCCGAGGGCGGAGGAATCTTCGTCATTCTCAGTAACTTCAACCACGAACGCTGGGCGATGTGCTGCGGGTCTGCGCGCTCACAGCGCGCTGTCGTCGAAGAGTGCCTCAAGTGGGTCAATCAACGCAAGGCGTTCGGCAAGCCTCTCAGCTCGCAGGCTGTCATCCGGTCAAAGCTCGCTTCGATGATAGCGCGGGTGGAGAGTGCACAGGCCTGGCTCGAGAACGTTACATACCAGATGTGCAACATGGTACACATTATCTTCAGGTTTTCGTAAGACGGGAGCTAACGACGGCACGTAGTCGTACAAGGAGCAGTCAAGCAAACTTGCTGGCCAGATTGCGTTCTTGAAGATGTACTGCACGCGCACCGCACAGGAGACTGCGAAGGATGCCGTGCAGGTGTTCGGTGGCCGTGGTATTACCAAGACGGGCATGGGTCGTCTTATCGAGATGGTGCGTCATCCATATGTCCTTCCGGATTCGGTTGGGGAAATACTGACGGAGTACACAGTATCACCGCACAATACCTTTCGATGCACTTCTCGGCGGTGCAGAGGACGTGCTTGGGGACTTGGGTGTTCGTCAAGCAATGCGCCAGATGCCCAAGGACGCGCGCTTGTGACGCTCGAAGTGCGGACAGGCCGGCCCGATGACTCGTGTTGGGCTTCCAGCACGTATGCGCGTTATAGATCTGGAAGACTATGCCGTATTGTAGGCCCATATAATGGACTGGAGCGAGCTTATGTGCTATAAGGGGGATTGATAAGCGTAGAAGCGCGGAGTAATCCAACAAAGTCGCGTGCCACGTACTGTGCTTGATCAGGGAGACGGATCATTGATGCCGCGTCATCGCGTCATCGTCGACATTCTGCACGTTCAAGTTGCTGGATGCGCCGACCTCCACTAGTTTCTGTTTGACGCTTGCTGTCGAGTCTTACTACTCGTTGTTCATATTCTTTACACTACAGCCACCTCGCCATCTAGGAGGCAATTTTCCTTCTCATTCTCATGGACTCGGATACAACACTTTGCCTAGCCTGCTCGTCTTCGCTTCCTCCCCGTCTCATCGTGCGGCATGTCGCTGCACCTTCAAATGCCAGCGATAGTACCAAGAAATGTCCTTCAGATTGTCTTTTCTTCACCCCATGCTGTTCACGTCCCATTTGCCCAACATGTCTTTCAAGAAATCCGCGGCTCGCACGGTATGATCCATGCCTCTTCTGCCTCAACGGTGTGCGTGCTGTCTCGAGCTCCACCACGACACAGCCGAAGAATCTGGACGGGGGCGTGAAGGATAGTGATGTATTTACTGTCGGAGACGACGAGGACGAGGATGAGGATGGAGGAGCACGCTCAAGTAGCAGCGGGAGTCCGCCAACGCCACCGCCTTCATATTCTACAGACCCTTGTGCGGAGAGCCAGGATTCCGCCTCTCTCGCTTCTCTCGCAAGTTCACCCGTCGGCCCTTCCTGTACGGAAAATGCAGCAGACGGAGTTCGCGCCGAAGAATCGGCCCCCGCTACGTACTATCTAAGGACTGGTGATACGCTCCTTGGAATATCTCTTCGCTTTGGCGTAGACGTGAGCCGCCTTGTCCTCCAACCGTTCCTCTCTAACAGCGCACAGGGCCGCACGTTATGTCGACTGAATAACCTCCCGCAGAGCACGCTTACGACGACACCACACATCCTACACACCCGCACGTTCATCACACTGCCACCCTCGAGTAGGACTGCCCTTCTGCCGCCGCCACCTGACCCGAACGAGGACGCTCGTCGGGCACGTGAGCGCGCCCAGAAGCGCTTCCAATCTGTGACGAAGGAGGTTGATTGGCGCGTGGCCCGTGCGTACGTCGCGATCGCCGAGGATGGTGAGTCACCCTCATCGGGCACGAAGAACTGTGCAGAGAAACGTAAGACGAAAGTTCGTGAGCCTCTGGAGAGTCGCGCGGTAGGTCAGTATATGGAGGATGAGGAGTGGGAGGCGGAGGAGAGGCGGGCGGGACGCGGTATGCTCATCCCGCGCTTCCCTCTGACGGATGAGCGCGTGGAAGATTCGAGCAGAACGTCGCCCTTTGGGTGGTGGAAGCGTGACTGAATGTACGGATGTCCGAAGCGAAGCAAACGCCGTGCGCCGGTTACATCATCTATCACCTTCTGACCGTCTTTAGAGTATCGCCATATTGATGCTTTGCTCAATGCTGATCCTCGTGGCCCGTTCGCACCAGTGGATATTGGATCGTTATACAGTATGTATCCGTATGGTGTATTCGTTATTTCATTTCTTGTTCTAGATGTCAGTAGCTGTGCCACGTGCCTGCGGTGTGGATAGGTAATTTACGTGTCGCTCCTATGTCTTGTTAGGACAAAATACATGGACGCATGTGTCTCCACAACGCCGCCCTCTGTATTCTCACCCCTTTATATAGGATCCCACGTCGGCCCCATGGACCCCGAGTCTTCCCATCCCCACTCCCCCGAAGTCCCTCGCGATGCGCCTTAGCCAGCCTTCCCTACTTCTGCCATTCTTCGCGAGCGCCGTCATCGCCCAGGACGCTGGCCCAGAGGTCACGCTATCCACCGGGACCTTTCGCGGGCTCAGCACGGCAGATGGTACGGACCGTTTTCTCGGTATACCCTTCGCACAGCCGCCTGTCGGGGCGCTTCGGTTCAAGGCTCCTGTCAAGATCAAAGGGGCGTTCAAGGGCGTGCGCGACGCCCTTGAGTTTGGGAATGCGTGCCCGCAGCCGCCTACCGCACGCACGGGCCCTATTGGGGAGGACTGTCTAGTACTTAACGTACGTGAGGATGTCAAGTAACCGTGGACTGGAAGACTGATAGAGTTAATGGGAAGGTGTGGCGGCCGACAAATACGACAAGTAAAGATAGGCTGCCTGTGCTGGTGTGGGTCTATGTAGGATCAATCTTTTCTCAACGAAATGTGAGTTTAACTGACGTGTAGTATTTCTTGCTGATAGGGTGGTGCGTTTAACATCGGGTAGCCGTGGCAGTCCCTTGCTGCTCTGGGGTTCGCGCTCAAAACCCCGCAGATCTTCTTCTGACCCTGGCACTGATGGCACGCGTGAGCGGTGCTCCCTTGATCGACGCTGTTCCGTGGTGTCTTATGTCCATGAGCTACTCAGGCATCATCACCCGAAGCGTCGCGAACGGGAAACCGATTATTTTTGTATCAATGTGAGAGGGCCCTTGTCCAGTTTTCTGGCTTGCTTATCACAATAGAAACTACCGTGTCAACACTTTCGGCTTCGTAAGAGTCTTCTTGGTTTCGACACACGCGTCCTGAAACCTCACCTTAGCTGGCCAGCCGATTTGTTCCCGTCGAAGATCTAAATGCAGGTTTACAAGATCAGCGTGCTTCCCTCGAATTTATCCAAGAGAACATAGCGCAGTTCGGCGGGGATCCAGCGAAGGTGGGTCAGCCTCATGATTATGCATTCTGTGCCTCTCCTGTTCATCTCGAGGAATATTTCTAGGTCACTATCTGGGGCCAGGTACGTGCGATCACCTGTGTCGCCTGGCAATTGAGGGCCGAGACTATTGGAAACTCTAGTCTGCAGGTGCTGGTAGCATTGAAGCGCATATTCTGTACGGAGATCCGTCGAAAGCCTTGTTCAGAGGCGCGATCATGGACTCCTCTACAGGCCCTTTGTGCGTGCACATCTGAATGCCGAACTCTACCTCATGACACTGCCATGTTAGCAAGAGCTCTCCACCGCCAAGGACCTATGACGAGCCCGGGAAGCCTTTCGATCGCCTGATCACTGCTATGGGCTGCTCTTCTGGGTTTTCGGCCGTCTTTTGCTTGCAGCAAGTCCCCTTTGACGTTAGTTCCTTCACCAGACTTATCCCCGCTTGAGTTAAGCATGGAAGGTAGATCCTTGTCAATTTCAGCAACACAGATATGATGGCAACGCTGAACCACCAACTATGGCAGCCAACCGTGGCGCCTGGAAGCTTTGCTCCCGTACGAGCGTCTGCCAGGATAGCCTCCGGAGATTTCCTGCATGTACCTGTGATCATGGGGACGAATGTGAGAAGCATAGATCTCTGGAGTTCTGTCCGACGCTCAGTGACGGCTGCGTTGGTAGACGAATGAGGGGACTTCGTTCTCGACACCGCTTCTCGGGCTAAACTTGACGGGTGCTGCTCAAGACGAGGCGTTCGACGGATTCATCCGAGGATCTTTGGTCGACGGGTCGACAGTAACAGACGATATACTCAAGAAGATCCATGAACTCTACCCAGCGAACACACCTCAGCTGCCGTTTGGCACAGGTGACTCACTGTTCGATCGTGCCGGGGCATGGTACGGTGACAACATGTTCCTCGCCGCACGTCGCCGCTTCGTTGCAATTGCCTCGACCTTGCAACCAGTGTTTACGTACCACTTCAGGGAGCAAATACCCGGGAACAATATTACGTTGGGAGGTCAGTGTTCGCACGAGTCTTATTCCGATGCAAGGTGACAAGTATGTGCGCGGTAGTCTTTCATGCCTCCGAGCTCCCACTCTTGTTCGGTCCTGTTCCGACCGCCGAAGTGGAACAGATTTTCGCGGACACTTATCTCGACTTCTATCTCAGCTTCGTCAACGATCTTACTCCGGGTCGTGAGTATTTGACGAAATGCAGTTCGAGAGAGGATATTCTGATGTGCCGCGAGTAGGAGAGTGGCGCCAGTTTACTCCTAAATCGAACACGATCTTGCAACTCAAGCGCGATAATATCACTGTAATCCCTGACGGTGAGTACGCGCTTCTTCCCGTTCTTTACGGCCTGTGAAGCCGATTTCTTCGCGGCAATGGTCGTTAGACTTTCGCGGGGACAAAACCGATTTCCTCAATATGCAAAAGATTTTGGACGAGTGGGAAAAATAACCCTATCGGCTGCGTATAGTTTCTAGATCTCCCTCTTTGGTCCTTTGCCACTCTTTGTACTTGCTACCCTCTTGCGAATCGGGTCGCAGATGAGGCCGGTTGTGATCGACTGCCAAGGCGGTGCGCGGTGCGAGTGATTGCAAGCCTGTGCGACCAGGGGTAATAGAAAGAAGGTTAGTCCCTGGTTGATGGATGGAGCCAAGTCGCACGAACGCGGATTGCCAGGAAGTTGGCTGTGATCAGCGGTAACGGCATTCATCGAAGACTCATAGTGCAAACATGGATACAAGTACATACATATCAGACCGCAGATGGCCGAAGGATACGCGGGAAGTTCCATGCACAGGTCAGTTGGTGTACATCATGTAACTAGCTCAAGAAAGAACAAGATCATCGCAGAGCAAGGCGTGCGGCTAGTGATGGTGCGTGACCTTGACACCATTGACGATCTCGTACTCGCTCCCGTCGGCGGCCTTCTTGAGTTCGGATACACCGTAGACTGCTGTACGCGTTTTGCGCCACTTCTCCATAGTCGGATGCTCGCCCTCGATGACCTTCGTTAAGCCCGTTCTCTGGATGACCGGACTCTCGAGCAGCGGCCGCAGTACGACATTGTCGGACGTGTAGCCGAAGTAGATAAGATTCAGCCGACGGTAGCCTTCCTGGTCTGCAGGTGGTTTGATGACGCGATGTACAGCCGACTTATAGTAACCACCGGTCAAGTACTCTGTGAAGTCACCACAGTTGATGATCTGGTATGTATGTGAAATCGAGTGCGGCGTAATTAAGCTATGTGTGGACTACGTACCACAGCGTTTTCGACATGCTTGACATATCGCCACTGGCCGTCGTGGTCCTTGATCTGCAGTGCCGTCACTGGTTGGCTCCAGAGGGCCGTGAAGCTCATGTGGTCTACACGTTTACCGGAGTTTTTAGCTGCGGCAAGAGTGTGGGAGAATCGATGCGTTTACCTGCGTGGCCTTTCATCCAGACACCTTCTGTCTTGCGCTCTTCTTCTTCTGATCGCGGGTCACTATGAAGGCCCGGTAAGAAGGCGCCGCCGGAGCCAGGAAGTGGTACCCACTACAGCATAAATCGCCCTGTGCATAGCATCGTGAGTGGCGCAGGCGGAGCATAATCAAGTCAACGGGGCGTACAGAATGAGTGGTTTGTGTCGTCGAAGGGATGCATATCGGACAGAGTATTCTCGGGGAGCTCGAGGCCAAGGGAGAGTAGCCTATGTTTACGATTCAGTGGAAAAGACGGAAGAAACCGAATGGTGTACGCACTTCTGCACTTCGTGGAGAATGGTGCAGTGCGTGAATTCGACCATTTCCTGGATTTCGGGAAGATACGGGCGAAGCGCCTCCGGATGGTTTCGGTCGTGTACGTTACGGGGAACTTTAGTCAGAGGTAAACGGTCGGAGAGACGCGTTTCAAGACAAAAAACCTACAGTTGTAGTGTGTGATACGGTCGCGCACGCCGTTTGCGATAACCTGGCATAGGTGAGTGGACGATTAGGTGCACTGAAGAAGGATTTCACCCGTACCCAGTACTGAGGCAGTTTATAGCCAAGATACGTTCCAGTCTCCTTGATGCGAGCCTGGTAGCGCGCTTTCTCTTCGTCGTCAACCTCCTCGAAGGCGACCGACGCAATGTCAATCATGCGCTGGTTCTGTGGGCCCTTCAACGCCAGATCCACCGCCACACTCGTGCGAAATCACCTCAGCCAGGTCAAAGCCGTGGTTTACAACATAGAAAAAGCCTTGTTTGTGCATCGCATCCCGCGCGATCTCCACTTGCTCGGCGCGCCCTTCAGGTGTCCGAGCCCTTGCGAGATCAATGGTGGCAAGCTGTGCCCAATCAACTAAGCGCGGATCAGTGACAAGGCAGGGAGAATTTACCAAGCGGCCTACCGTTTTCCCGCGTAACAGGAGGGCAATTCCAGCGACGAACTTGTGGAACGGTACGTGCCGGCATAGTAAGGTGAGTACTAGAGGGTAGGGCGATGTCCAGCACTCTCGCTGTCCCAATGTCCTTTATACTACTTTCTGATCTCCGCCTAAAGCACCTAAGACCGAATCCATGGCTCGTAAGCGTGCGACTGGGAAGAGCCTGGCGCGCGTGCGGAAGAGTATTCCGAGGGGATAAAGCAGATCTCATGCCTCAGGGCAAGACATTGTAGGCGGGAATTCATTGGTTGTCTCTGCCGTAGGTGCTGCGATAAAAAGGTTCAAGGGATGGCTCATCGGTCTGTTCCGCCAGCGTTCCGAGTGCAAAAAAGGAAGGTAAGATACTCACAGCGCGTGGGCACGAGGTACCGTGGTCGAGCCATCGGTTCGCATGACACTGGAAAGAAATGTCCCTTCCAGCATGCACGACGATGGAACACTCCGTCCAATGCCTAGCCACCAACACTAAGGGATAAAGACAAGCCGCCCTTCAAGTCGTACTCAATCGTGGGCAAGGCTGACCGCAATGCATTGTCGTAGTTTCATGGGACACTACAACGGCTGCGCACAAGTTTGGCGCGTCTTTCTGGTGGAGAAACCGCAGTGGTATTCACGTAGCATGACATCTCTTTCCAGAGAAAAGAGCCCCATATTCAATTCCAAGTTTCCGGGCCGATAGAAAGGAAATTTGTCATAGACGATGCGCGCGTGGATTGATCGAAAGTCTGCAGAGAAAACGGGACCGAGACCCGCGTACGCCGCATACACTTCGACAGATCGATGCAGAAAGCATCAAGGAAAGCATAGTGCTGAGGGTGCTGTGGAGCCATCTTATCCTTCTTGATATAAGCTACCGGTTATCCTTTTGGCAATACCTCAGAGGGGAAACGAGCTTCAGCAGAGTAGCGCGGTCAAACTGCTGTGACGGACTTGGGCAGACGAGAAGCGCTCAATGCGTGTCGGCGCTTAATGCAGGTGTCAGCGCTTGGCATTTTGCCCTCGCATGGGTGCCACGTGCTCCGCTCTCCACGGCTGCAACAGCAGCAGCAATGTACAGTTGACTAACGTTGATCACCGTATTTTCCTTTTTTCTTGTTTCAGCTACCGTCTCACCGAGCAGGCCAAAACCATTAACCATGGAAAATATCGGCAGAGCTGGAGACTCGGAGTCGCTGCCCATACTGCACGTTCGAACTGACGAGCCGACATCCCCGAGGCTCTCGCCTGTCTCTTCATCCGTCCTTTCCAGCTCCGTCTGCCCGAGGCGACGTCTGACTGAATTTTCGGCCTCTCCGTCAACGCCTGATCTTGGAAACACTTTTCTACCGGACGTCGAGCCAAGCGGGTCTAAACCTGTCAGCCCGCGCCTGGTACGGTCAAAGACTCTCCCGGGTCGGACGACCAGCGGAACGACAAACATACCGGGGCTGGAAGGCGTGAGCGTTGATCCAAACAAGATAGAGAGCTTGCGTAAATGGATACTTGGTATAGCGATTGGTACGCGATGATTCTTTCGTGCGGACATGCCCCTAACAGGACTGCGCAGTCACATTTGATCTCGAACTTGGACCAACACTTGCCTGTGTGTTTCCACAACTGCGTTTATATGATTTTGAAGCTGAGAACATGTTAGTTCTGTCTTGACGGTGGCATTCGAGCTGTACGTGTTAATCCTCTTCTTCAGCGCATTCTCTTCTTTTCCTGATTCACCACAATTTCGGGAAGGTTGTTCGATTCATTCATTTCGTATACGCGTGCGGCCATCTCCGCTGTCCTCTAGAAGCTCAGTTCTTTCCGATCGTCCAGAACTTCGGGATGGATTTATGTACGGCTATTCGTACTTCAGTCAAAGGAAAGACCTCACATCGAGGCGCGGCTATTCACAGGTGGGTGCTGACCGGGTCATTTAGCTTCCTGGTACCGACCTGTCTGAAGTGGTCGATTGTTATCCTCTCGCAACATCCATTTGTGGCGTTGTTCTCCTCTGTCATAGCAAGTCTCGGGCCTCTTTATCATGCTCACGGTGAAGCTATCCTTGAGGTAGCGTCGCATAACATCGCAAGCTGGTACCGTAAACTTCACTCTCACGCCGACGGCTTTTGTGACGCGTTATTATGGCCAGGCCAACTCCAGTCCCCGGGACAACAGTTGAGTTAGGCTTCGTGGGCTCAGTTATGCACGCGGAGCTTCCACGCAACGTGGATGAACAACAACTCAGTAATACTGCGCATCTTCACTCTCAGAATGATCAAAACTGGCATGTGAGTCGTTGCGCTATTCAATAGTAGACTTCCGGCGCGATACCGCTTAGGTTCTCGTTTGTGCGCCGCCGGTTCATCCACCGCCGTTACACCTCTTTCAAGCATCGTTCACACATCTATGGTCTATATGGGAGTGCCTTGTTCTCTGCGAGCCCATTCTCATTTTTGGATCTTCGCCTGCGGTGACCAGCCAGGCCGTTTGGTGGTTGCGTGATCTATTTCGCCCTGTGCGTAATTTAGATTTCCGTCAGCCGCAGTCTACTCAATTCATTTCGGCTAGATCCCCTGGGCAGGCGACTTTCGACCGTACTTCACGATTCACGACAAAGAGCTCAACTCTCTCGTGAATGATAAGCCGCCTAAACCAGGCCTCCTCCTCGGCGTAACAAACCCATTCTTTTCGAAGTCGTGCAGTCATTGGCCCCATGTGCTCAGCCTTGGGAAGGAAAGGTAAACTATGTTGATTACGAGCCGTCGTTCCGCTCTCATTCCGTATCATCAGCGGGAAAGGCTCCGTCACATTTACAGCGCAAGTCGTGGGTCCGCCGCCTGGTTGGACGACAAAGCGGCACAAGCGATACATCTCGAAGGATCCCCAGATCTTACAACAGATGCAAGATGCGCTTGGGAAGCATCCTGAGAAGCGTTGGCACACTCTTAGTCTGGTGGCGGTATGAACTGACGGATTGCACAGTGCAGGAAACCTCGTTGACCCTTGGAAGACATCTCTCGTCCCGCACTGCTGCGATGCTCGTTCCCCTCAACCGATACATCAACACTCTGATCCCTTCACCCACAGAAAAGGCCTCCCGCCTTAGGCCATTCAACAATGCTCACTTCTTCGCGTTGCTCAGGACCCACGGATCTCCTCTCCCGTTTAAATCGAGCACGAAGCAGCGCTTGTTTTATGAACGCTGGTTACGAACCCCAGCATTTGGCCTTTGGCTTGCTCGCCAGGAGGAGATAGTTGGCGATGTTCTGATGTCTAGGGCCAGCTCGAGCTTGCCCTAGGTTGAACACAGATAGGGGTTGAGACCGGCATGAACTGATTCATCAATGGCACCCAATAAATATACTGATACGCCCACTTGCAGCACTAGGTCGTTTTTATACCCATCTCAACGTAATTCAGGGAGACCTCTGGCACTTTTCAGATATGCACATTATACCATTGCAGAGATACCTACCTTCGTACGGAGTTTTGTAGTTGTAGCCCACATCCGGCTGTAAGGGGCTAAGTATGCCTTCGCGCGGTCTCCACTTACTCCTGATCTGACCTTCATGAAATTTCTTGACTCGACAGCTGCCTGAGACTAGCGGCCGATTTTGTCTTCCCAAGCCCCAATTGTACCGGAGCGCGACACGCGGGCTCCTTCTTTGACAGCCTGAGTGCACCGACTTACTTGGCCCATGGGCTTTGTCGTTCTTAGTTCTCGGAACATTCACTCTGGCAAGATGGTGCACTGTATCTCCTTGGGTCTTGCTGATGTCGGTCAGCCTGGCCGGTCGCGTGGATACGAGAAATACGTCGCGTCGCCCGATGGGGCATAGAGCTATCCTGGATTTAGGTGCTTGCGGTCATCCAGGGCTTTTTGAAAGTCTACCTGCCGTTATCAGTCAGAGCATGAAGCACGATCTGAACAAGTCTGTATGGCAAGCGCATATCCTAGTAGTAAGCGGCCGTCCGTGATGAGGGTGGTCTGCACTTCTTGACTTTAATAAATGTCTAGCTAGATCTCTATAGCTGCATGTGCGCCAGTCTCGGTCGAGGGATCGCAGAACAGGGCATATCTTCTAAATTCCCGTAGTTTTTTTTGCAGTCTCCTGCCCTTGTTCCTGCCGTCAACATTCCATTAGAAGTAGGCCCTTTCATGGACCCGGATCGCCTCCCACTGGCAGGGCTCGCACTTGGTCGTGAACATATATATTTACCGACGGATGACTCAGATCTCCCGCTCACGGGAACGAACACGAACACCGGTGTAAGTGAGCTGGTGGAGTAGTTGATCTGAGCCACTCGATATTTTACGTGCGACACTGTACAGTATCGGCCCTAGCACTACCGTGACAGGCGTCTTTCGACCTCGCCGGTAAGCGTGCCCTCAGCTTGTACAGAGCGGCCGGCATGTACCTCTCTCAATACAACATAGGCGGAAAATTCGCTGAATACGACGGCGTACGAGGACACCCCAGCCCGGAATTAGTGTTCCTGGTGCAAATTTGCACAACGAAACTGGATCGCCGCACTCGCACCCACGACGGAGTCTGAGTGGCCGCGATCCCATTCACGTATCAAAAGAAGTTGTCGCACACACGCCGCGCACTCGCCCGCACGTCGGTTCCACACGCGAATGTGGTACACCGTTGGGGCCGTCGGCGGTGACCTGTTTCCTTTGTTGGTTAATCAACCAATCTACCACCAAACTGTGCCAGCTGGACTAGTCGGAGATTACCGACATCGTAACCTATAGTATACGAGAAGCGAGCCTCGTGCCGCGGTCGCACTAGTACTTGAGTGTGACCCTCGCGTAGATATTAGTGTATAAAAATGGCGCTTCTGGAACGCATGACTCGAAGTATTAGTCCAGTAGCTGATAATAATGAGTATGTTGCTAAGAATTTACGGAGCGTCGGCGGCATCGGGGAAACAAAGGAGTTAGAAGTTGCGAGAGCACGATATACCTATCGCCATACTTTACCTTTGTCAACGAATGTGGATCTGATCCGTGGGAGGGTTCTCGCGCGGATTGAGGGGGAGAAGAACTTCTGGGTCGTTAGAGTGAAGGAGGAATGGTATTACATGAGGGCGGTATTAGTACTGCTACAGTGTGGACATCTACAACAATGAGACAAACAGATAATTTGCAGGTCGTGGTGGCATATTCTTAACTGCAACATTTATCAATTCGAACATGTATTTAGCCTTTTTGAAGTCCGAGGGTGCAGATCCACATTCTTCGTCTCGGCGTTTAATAGAAGACAGGCGTGTCGAACGTGCCATCAGGGTCTACAGCCGATGTGAGCGATCGAAAAGGGGAAAAGGTTGCGGAACTGCATACCCTTGCCATGCGCAATGATGAAGTCCTTGTCCTTCTGCGCCATGTGCATGTACTCTGCCGCGCGCAGATGTGCAACTGTCGCAACCTTGGAGTTAAATCTCGCGCCACCGCGTACAGCCGCAGCGGCGATATGGTACCGCGACGTGTGGTTCGTGAGCATCATCTATGGCCGTCAGTTAGATGGTCCTGCGTATTCGTCCAAAGGTGGTACTCACATCGAACGGACTCGTCGTCGTTCCCTCCTCGCGGTAACCTTCTATCGTGACACGTTCAAGGCGAGGACGACCAAACAGGAGTCCCTTGAGCTCGATCGGGTAACCGTGATAGTTGAAGTGCACCGGCCGGTCGGCGGTGAAGAGTGCGTCGAAATCGATGTCCCTGAGCGAATGCGGGTGCGAGCCCCACGGGCCGAGGATCATCAGGTCCGTCACGTTCACGACACGTACGCGCAGTTCGGGGCAAGTCTTGCGGAGCAGCGCTGCGGCGGCGATCACCTCGAACGTCACCTCGACACCGATGCCGACAAGGACGCTTGGGGTAAGTTGTGAGCGAAGGTTGAAAAGAAGAAAGGAGGGAAGATGTGCATACACATCGGGATTGACGCCCTCGTCCGTGGACGCGAACTTCCAGACTGATGCACCCGCCACACAGTGCGCATGGGCTTCTTCAGCCGACAACCAAACAGGAGTTGGCTGCTTCGAGCCGACCATGAGGTTTATGTAGTCCTTTGCGCGCAAGCAGTGTGCAACAGTCGAAAGGAAGCAGTTAGCATCGGGAGGGAGGTACACGCGAGCAACCTCTGGCTTGAGGTTGAGGACGGAGCCTGAGGAAAAGGTGTCAGACAGGGACGGGCGGACCAGCGGCAAGTATCTGCGTACCAATGAAGGCCGGGTTCTGGTGAGAAAAACCGTTGTGCTCCTGGCGCGTCCAGGTCGAAGTCTCAATGTAGTTCAGGCTGCCGACGGGCTGCCTCCACTTCGTTTCCTTGCCCATCTTAATGAATTTGGAGTACTGCAGAAGAAGTGTGAGCGCGACGTTGGGGGGGGCACGAGTGGGATTACGCACTTGAACCATCATCGTCGCGACGATACCCAGGAAGGCTTCGTAAGACGGGAAAAGACCAGTGCGACCGGTGAGCGTATATCCCTGGAGCATCGCTTGGCACGTATGCTCCGAGAGGATCTCGATGACACGCCCACCCTGCGCGCGTGACGCGATATCCCATTGCATATTGCGCCCGCTGTCGCGGAGGACGGCGTCGAGCTTGTTCGACACGAGCTCGTCAGGAGAAAACATGCGGAACGTCTCCGGGTTGCGCTCGACGACGTCGTGCAGAAACTCGCCAACGGCCTTCATGCAGCTCGTCTGGCTGCCCTTCTTCACCGCTAGCGGCTCCCATTGAGGGACGTCAAGCGGCTTGTAGCCGCCGTTCGCCTCAGCGCGCTGACCGAGTTTCTTAGAGTTCGTCAAGGGGACGATTGAGAGAATGTCATCCACAGGCACGCCAGACTCAGTGAAGAGTTCGCGAGGATTGTAAGACTCGAGCCATCGCGAGAGCGCGGATAGCTGCTCAGGCTCAGTCTTGCACTCTGGTAGAGGGACTTGGTGTGAGTGGAAGGATCCTTCAATCAACTCGCCCTTGAAAGCCTTGGGGCCACCCCAGCCCTGAGTACGGGAGTTAGTAGATGGGCAGCGATCAAGGGGTAGGGCCTACCTTGGGCGTGCGCATGATGAGAACCGGCCAGCGGGGCTTGACGATGGGCTGGCCGGACCGTGCCGCACCCTGAATCTTCTTTATCTCTGAGACGGCCCATTCTAAGGAGGCAGCAAGATCGAGGTCGATGTTGTCGAGATCCTCGACGAAGCGGACCTGATAACCGTAGCCACTGCCCCCGGGGTTAGACTGAAGATGGCAAAGGAATAAGATTGTGCGTACGAGAATAGTGCGGTAAGTTCTTTGTCGTCCATCGTACCGTAGATCGTGCGCTCAGAGATCTTAAAGCCGTTGACGTGGACGATCGGGATAACAGCGCCTGATTCCCTCGGGTCAATGAACTTGTAGCCGTGCCAAGCCCTGTTAAACCGAGGTAAGGCTCGTAAATCAAGAACGGAATAAACGGCACTGACGTCGCAGTCGGGCCCGTCTCTGCCTCACCGTCGCCCACAACGCAGGCGACGATGAGGTCTGGCTTGTCCATGACGGCGCCAAAGGCGACACCGAGCGCGTAGCCAAGTTCGCCGCCCTCGTGAATGGAACCGGGAGTCTCCGCATTGATGTGACTAGGGAAGCCGCCGGGAACCGAGAAGCCGGAGATGAGCTTCGCGAGGCCCGCCTTGTCACGGGTGTAGTCGGGCATGTAAGGTGCAAGCGAGTTCTCGAGCCAAAGGCAGGAGAGAATGGCGGGAGCGCCATGTCCTGGAAACTGGTAAGAAAGTGGAGAGGTCCTATAGAGTCAGACATACCGGGACCAACGACATAGAGCATGTCGAGGTCGTGCTTGCGGATGAGGCGATTGAGGTGGGCGTACACGAGGACCAATCCGGGGCATGTGCCCCAGTGTCCAAGCAGACGGTTCTTAATATCTTCTGGGGTGATCTGACGTTCGAGAAGAACATTGTCCTTCAAGAAGATCATCGCTGAGGACAAAGTAAGGAAGACATATGATCGTAAGCGTAAAAGAACAGGCGCACCTGCAGCGATATAGTCCGCCGCTCGACGGAAAGTCTTGATGGCCTTCAGCTCATCCGACGAGAGAGCATTCTGAGTGTCGAGGTCGACCTTGTACGAAAGAATGCTCTCGGGAAGGAGAGAGGAGTCGGCGGGAGGATTGGGTCCAGCGATTTCTTGTCCAGGCATGTTCGAATGGATGGTTGGTTGGCGGAAGTGTGGCTGCAGATGGACTGCTTATATAGGAGTTCTAAAGACAGTGCTCAGAGATATCTTCGCAGCTCAGATGCCGCGGGTGGAGTGAAGGCATCGACCACCCGAGGCGCAGAGGGCACGAATAGGAGGCCATCGTTGAAAGGCAGTGAACGAGGCAGGTCGAGAGGGTTCGAGGCTCTCGTTCGGCCCGCGAGCCCCCGACGTTGCTAGGCTGTACTTGCACGTTCTCGCGTGCCCTCCGCTCAAGTAGAACAGACATACGCGCGCTCACCCGAGATGAGGCCGAGCGCCGAACCGAGGACACCCGCTGCTGTCCGGCAGGTGCGGTGCCGCGCCAGGGGCGGCCGCCGGGAGTCTAGAGTAGCCTATTCAAGTCGGATGACAGTCGTGCCTTGCTGCCGTCCCGTAGTGGGCGTTGGGGAGATATGTCTTCAACAGACGGAGAGGTGGGCAGCGGGGAGGTCGATGGGTTCTTGGAGAAAGCACGGGCGGGATAGAAGATACTTGAAAGGACTGAGACTCAGGCTCATGGAGCCACTCCCATAGACGGTCGACTTGCGTCACTCCTGCGCTCAGACGTGCCCTCGCGAATGGCACGTTTGATTCATTGGATAGATATCCAATACAGGCAACGATCATTCTCGAGGAAAGCGGAACGAAAGGAAGAAGCCACATGTGGTTGTGGCTAAGACCAACTTGAAGGACGCGACCAAGCGTCGCTCGGCGCAGCCGGTTCTTGCCTTGGCCTCGATCATCGATGCGTCTCTTCTCCTCCAAACATGTCGTTTATTGGCATAGCCAACACTGCGTTGCTCCCGCTACATGGCCATTCTCTGAGGACATCAACCTTCGTCGTCATACAGTATTAATTCTTCTCGACAGCATAATCCATGACGCCATCGTTACGCCCCAGTCTCAGCTCCATGTCTTCCGGTACGGCCTTTTAGATTTGACATCCGATGTCTCTTCTCAAGCCGTCGCACCCGTCAGACTACCACGTCTACTTCTCAATATCGATTGTGCCTCCTGCCCGTGCAGCTCGTTTCCTTACTACTGTCACCGACGCGGCCGCCGTGTCCAGGCCAGCCTATCGCGCGCATCGTACTCGCCAGCGCATAATCTCCGTTACATACTGCGCAACCACAAGCAGCGCAAACTCAGCACCTAAATCGTTCCCTGTGCAGTCCCGGTTCTAGATTCGGCTGGCCAGACCTCGATTTTGTGTCTCGGAGAGCGCGCCGCCCTCGGACACGTCCGCCCTTTGCTCTCCCGCAAGGCACAGAATTGTTTGCGGTGTAGATCCGAGAAATAGCAGACGTTAAGACCCCCGCACCTAGTGCGTTCAATCACATCCTGCGCTTGCCTGTCGCATTTGCACAATGTCTCCCGACGCTGACGCTGACATCCTAGACCACATCATGACCGAGAGGCCCGCCTCTCGCAAGGGCTTGATCTTGTCCCTCAACTCCGGCTCGTCCTCTCTCAAGATCTCCCTCTACCGTCTCGAGTCTTCTTCCGCTGCTGTTCCCGATTCAAGTGACGAGCCCGTCACGCTGATCATCAGTTCCTCACTCTCCTCCATCTCCCGCGATGCGACGTTCTCATTCGCGGCCGTGGAACCTGGCGTACAGGTCGAGAAACTCAAGGATGAACCCGCCCCTCAGGTAAAAGATCACGCGTCGGGCTTCACATACTTCCTTGATCACCTCAAGAGGGCTGTCGGTATCGATAGGGAACAGATTGTGCACGTTTGTCACCGCATAGTCCATGGAGGTGATTATTTCAAGCCGGTAGTCATTACGAAATCTACATATCATCACATTGAGACGCTCTCGGACCTCGCACCATTGTACGCATCTATCACTCTGCGTGTTAACGCGACGTATGCTGAACATCTCGTGCTTTAGACACAATGGTGCTGCTCTCTCGGTAATCAAGGTTTGCCTCACGGAGCTCCCGCACGCCAACTCGATCGCGTATTTCGACACTTCATTCCATTATACTATCCCGACGCACATATCGTCGTACGCGATTGATCAGAAGATTGCGCGCCCGAAGGGGCTGAGGAAATATGGTTTCCATGGGCTGAGCTGTACGTCATCCTACTTTGGGTCGTATTTTCCCGGACACCCACATTCTATTTCAGACGCGTACATCCTCCGCGCCGTATCGCGCCACTTGAAGAAGGCTAGTCTCTCAGTACTTGATGTCACCAGCAATGTTTGACGTCCCGCCCAGCCTATTTCCGACACCAATCTCATCGTCCTACACCTCGGCTCCGGCGCATCTGCCTGTGCGATCCAGAAGGGCCGTTCGTTTGACACATCCATGGGTCTAACGCCTGCGGCTGGTCTCCCCGGCGCGACGCGCGCCGGTACTATCGACCCAACGCTCATCTTTCACTACACGCACGATGCGGCGAAGATCACGCACTCTGCGATCGGCATGCGCGACGTTGGCATCACCGAGGTGCGCCTCCCAGCCTCTTGCCCGTCCGTCCTGCCCACGATCTAATCATCCCACCAGGCGGAAGACATCCTGAACAAGCGCTCTGGCTGGAACGCGCTGACTGGAACAACAGACTTTGGCGCTATTATCAAGCGGCGCTCGCAAGGAGACGCGGACGCACAGCTCGCTTTCGACCTTTTCGTTGACCGCATTCTTGACTTCGTCGGCGCCTACTTCCTCAAGCTCTCTGGCGCCGTCGATGCGCTCGTCTTCTCGGGCGGCATCGGCGAGCGCGCGGTGGACCTGCGCAAGGTGGTCGTCGATCAATGCAAATGTCTCGGATTTGTGCTCGACGATGGGAAGAATACGGGGGTGGGAGATGTAGAGGGAGAAGTGGTGGAGATTGGAGATCGTGTGTTGGTCTGCCGGACGGATGAACAGGTGAGCGATGCTGCTCCTTATCGAATAATGATGCTAAGGAGTCCTCAATAGCTGGAGATGGCGAGAGAGTGTGCCCTCGAAGACAGGTTCTGGGTGTAGACACGATTCCGGCGTGCAATGGACAGGGTTGACTTTGGATGTGTATCATAGCATGTATAAGAACATAATGCATCTACTGACCGACCATTTCAGGTACTTGACGTACAGCGTCCCAGCTGAGGTGCCGCTCAAGTTCCACACCATTTCTTCTAATGGATTGGTATATTGGTATAGGAGGGTGTGTCAGGGCGCGGAACAACCTCTGGTTTAACTACGAAGAGTCAACCTGGTGGACCACGTTGTGCGAGAGTGCGGATCAATGCCCAGTTGTATGACGGAGAAGGGCCTGCGTGCCATGGTCTCAGCTGTCCTCCGACAGGCACCGTTCGGAGGCCGGGACGCGGCGTACTGGCGGCACGTGATCGCGACTGAATCAGGGTTCTAAACGCCGGGTGCCCCTATCCGTCTCCGTCGTTTGGATCGCGTCAGCTTCCGTGAACTGATTCGCTCGGTCTTCGACGGTCGCCGGAACACGCCCTAATCAGAACGGGGGACGGCAGTCCCGAGAGTAAGCAACGATCTTCAGTAATGCTCCGCTACTTTGTTCGCTCTCTGCTCACGTTGCAGCAAATCGCTATTGTACGTAGTGCCGTGCTCTTCAGTGCCTCGCCCGCCTCACGTTGCACAGAACACGCAGCTTGCTGTTCTACTGGGACTGGTTCGGTAGCACGACTTGAACAGGATCAATCACTACAGAGATATTGATGGCGAGAGATCTCCGGCGGGCGATGGGCACAAGACACGAAGCACGATGATGCAAGGGTGTTCGAGGCACATGATGCGCGCGGAGTCGGATTTCGGTACCGAGGTACCTCGTCCTTGCCCGGAGACCAGTAGATGGTCCTGCGTTTCGAGTGTGGACAAAGTGTAACATGTCTTTCCACCACCCAGCCCGCTCATCGTTGAGGCCGTGGAACGGTATCCTCCGAATGCTGCCCACGATGCTAAGAAGAGCATGACACGTTCCCAACACGTTATTGGGAAGAAGAGAATGTGTCGGCGAAGAAGGTCCGCGGACGACGTGACCACATTGGCATTGAGCACGATGCAGAGAAGGAGACATGTTACGTCTGCGCTGACGAATGGCACAATACGATGACGTTGATGTCCTATCAACGCCTATCTTATTCGTACCGGGCTTTCCCATGCCAATGCTCTCCATGACGAGGGCAGTGAGAAGCTGGTCAGTGAGCAGGAGAGATATTTGAGTATTTATGAGAGCGATGCGCTCGATGCGGCGTAGAGTTTGGCCTTGGCGTGGCGGAGCTCCTTGGACTGGCGGGGCTGCTCAATAGGCCGCGGCAGGGAGAGTGAGGCGAACGTCTGGTCAACACAAGTTTACGAGCACAGCCGTTGTAGGCGAAACAAGATCGGCGCTCCGTTGTGCTACGGCCTTTACGGTGACGCAGCGCAGTTTTCACCGCTTCCGCTCGGGGAGGAGGGGAGACCCATATGCGCTGCACGAGCGTGGCGCTGGTATCAAGCTGTGTGGCGGAAGGAAGGAATGAGAATGCAGAAGACCAGTCGTACGACGCAGGACGGTGGTATCTACGGTCCACGATGCAAGGATGCCGAGGTCTCCCGAGGAGATAGGGGCATTGGCGACGCGGGTTGCTCCCTTTGGAGAATGACATCTTTCTCGCCCCGTTATGGCATGGACGTCGTCGTCAGCTGACGTTGTCGTGTGCGTTCAGCGCGAATATCCGGGAGATCTGGACGGGCGGGAGCGGGTGGACGAAGGCCCAGTAAGTCGATCGAGTCGCGCCCGGACTGAGTGCCCCAAGGAGTTTCCATCGTACGATCCCGTGACCACCGCTCCCACGCCCGCCCACGGCATCCCGTTATAATCCCCGTCCTCCCCGTTGCATATCTTGCTTACCGCCCAGCCCGCGCCGTCCTCTCTTACTAGCGCCCGCTCGACCTCTCGTATCACCCACTCGACCACCCAACCCACTCATACGATGTCATCCGTCCTCCGCGCCTCGCGCCTCGTCCGCCTCGCGAACACCCGCGCTTTCCACTCGCCTTTCGCCGTGCTCGCCGACAAGGCCCCCGCATCGCGCACGAGTGCTGTCGCGGCATCAGATTACGAACTCGAGTATGCCGCGCGCACCGTCTATGTCGTCGCAGAGCCCGAGCCTGTCGACGACAAGTACGGCGTCCCGGCCGGCGCGTATCCCGTCGGCGTGCCTTACTCGTCCGCGCGCGCGGCGTCCGCGGACACGAGTAGTACTAGTACCCAAGCCAAGGTATGTGTTCTCATCAGCCACACCTCGCGGTGGAAGCTGACGGGCACCCGTGTAGGCGACGCATGCCTAGGACTGTTCTCACGCGAGGCGTCGATCCTACGTTCGGAATGACGAGGATTGACACAGAGGCTGCCAGCCTAGCTGGGCCTGTTGGATGTTGTTTGCTGGGGTTGTAAGATAGGCGGGCATTCTGTGCTTCCTGTTATTCGCTGCTGTCATTCTCTCTGCATATAGACTCCGCATTTCTAGTAAATGTCTTGCAAGTGTTTTAACTTGATCGTTGGGGTAGTGGGCGTTGTATGACTGCTTACCCAGGCGACTGCGCTCGTGTCTCGGCGGCCGCTCCCATGTCGGTCGTGTGAAGGTGAGAGGGAGACAAGGATCTGGATGCGAAGACGAACCGCAACAGGTGCAGTCACCAGGGCCTGGGCGACTGTGATGCCACTACGCCGACCCACGTGTCCGATCAAACCCCTTCATGTGATCTAGATCTATATCGGGCGTATGCCAGTACTCAGCTAGTCAAATCATTACAGCACAACTTCGATTGATATTCCTTCCGCCTCGCGTGCGGTAGAGCCTTAGGACAGTAGAAAGAAACGCTGGCGAGTGCAACAGGCTTCCAATACTTGTGTCCAGCTCGAGCGCCGACGTTTGCAAATGCCTAGCAGAATCGGAGTACGGGAACGCATCAATTGTCGCAAATAATATACAAAGCGCGTACGGCTACATTTAAGCATCGGCGTCATAAAGACAAGGCCTGGAACTGAGATACCGACGGATCATCGATCACCATGGAAGCCACATCGAAGCACGCCCCGGTCGCAGCTAGGTTAATCTAGACGCGCAGCGCTCAGCTCGAGCAACTGCATTGGAAGCCAAGCATCTCCTTCGCGCCGACGGCGCACACGCGCCTCTCTTCGCGTATCTCCGGCTCGAGCTCCTCATCGGACCGCGCATCGTCCTCTGCGCCCCAAGACTCAAAAGGACTGCAGGCCATCTATGAGCGCGCGGTGAGCCAAACTAGTCTGAGGAGAAAGTGGGGGTCGGGATGCACCTGCATGATCTTGCCCAAGGCCCGCCTTCCGCCAGCGCCGTCCTTCTCGACGCGTGCAATGATCTCTTCGAGTACCCACTGCCGCAGCACGAACCGCGGGTTCTTCGCGTGCGCGTCTGCGCATCTCTGCGCCTCCCCCTCTTCGCTGTCTCCGCGCTCTTCCTTTATGCGGGCGGCGAACTTATCGAGCCAGTCAAGCCACTGCTGCGTCGCGTCGCCAGGGAGCCACTCGGGTCGTGAGGTGGTGTCGAAGAGTCGTTTGATGAAGGTCTCGAGCTCGGGTGACAAAGAGGGCGAGAGAAGGGACGGGCGGAACGATGCGAGGGTGCGGAAGGAGAGGTGAAAGTCGAGGTACTGCGCGGACAGGATTCCCAGCAGCGACTCAAAGAGCGCGCTGTCGGTATCTTGCGCTTGCAGCAGGCCGAGCCTCGCGCGCATGTGTTCCGCGTACTTCACCGCGTACGTCGCGTGGAAGAGCGCATTCATGTCGACCTCGGTCGCCTCGGTCCCCGCCTTCGCCCACGCGTCGATCTGCTCCTGCGTCGCGTCCTTCGCCCACGTTTCCGGCAGAGCTGAAGAGGAAGAGGGGGGCGAAGATTGAGCGCCAATGAGGGGCGCGAGCGCGCGAAGGAGCTGGCGGAGAGCGAAGAGGATCATCGCGGGCTGATGTTTGTAGGCGTACCGTCCCATCTCGTCCGTATGGTTGCAGATGTGCATCGGGTCGTAGACGTCCATGAAGGCGTATGGGCCGTAGTCAATCGTCAGGCCCATGATGGACACACTGGTCGTCGTCTCATTTAGTGTCAAAAAAGGCAAAGAAGACTTATCGCAAACGCACTTGTCCGTATTGATGACACCGTGCATAAACCCATACGCCTGCCACCCCGCCACCATTTCTGCGTTCCTCCTCGTCGCCTCGAGCACTATTTCTCTCGCCCACTCCCCCTCCTCTCCCAGCTTCTTTACCTTCAACACCTGTTCAGCAACAAACCTTGCCAGCTGCGTGAGGGCGGTCAAGTCGGCTTCTTGCTGTCCGCCGCCGAAGAAGAAGAGGCGCTCGGGCGGGTTCAGGGCCTCGAAGGAGCCGATGCGGATGAACGAGGGCGCGAGGCGCGCCGTGATGCAGGCGGATTCGAGGCGCTCGCGCTGGACGGGCAGGGAGGGAAGCGCGACGAGCGCGAGGGAACGTGTGGTCGAGATTCCAAGGGCGTGCATAGCTGGGGATAGCGTTATCATGGTGTGCATGATGAGCGTATAGAGGGCCGGGAGCACGGACCTTCGGCGCACAGGTACTCACGCACGGAGGAACGCACGACGGCGAGCCCGTCTGCAGAGCGCGAGAACGGCGTGCGGCCTGCGCCTTTCAGCTGTACCTCGGTGAGTGTGTCCGGGTTCGCGGGGTGGGGCGTTGCGACTACACGCGGATAGGGGCGTTGGTTACGACGCGTATAGGGGCTTCAGAGAGGATATGACGCACGGATAGAGATCGCGCGTCCATCACCAAGCTGGCCAGCCCACTGCCCGAACTGATGGCCACTATACCGCAGCGACCACGGCGCGAGCGATACGTCCGCGTCCTCGGGCGTCAGCAACATCGCGCGTGCGCCGAGGACGTCGATGAGCGTCTGCGCGGTGGGGTCGGGCGCTTCTTCCACCTGTTGGTCCGGGCCGCTGGCGGACAGGGAGGGCGAGCCGAGAAGCGAGAAAGCGTTACCGGCATCAAGGTGCGGGAGGCAGTCTCGCAAGCCAGACTCGGAAAGGGCGAGGAGTACGGTTGGCTGCTTGTCCCGCTCTTCGTTGTGTGAGTACAGCACCTCATACGTCCTGTCTTCCTTCCCTTCCTCCCGTGCCTCCGCTTCGCGCGGGTGCAGTGCTTCGCGCTGCGAAAGCCACCACTCAATATACTCTTCTCTCTCCATCTTTTTTAACTCGGGATCGTCCGGCGGCTCGATCTCAAACGGAAACGACAACGGGAGCGGTGCGACGTGAGAAAAGTGGGCTGGAGGCTGAAGGAGACGTGCTCGGCGCTGAAGGGAGGGCTTCGTGGCGACGACATGGCGGAATGCAGGGACAGTGGGCGCGATGGGGTCTGCGGTGAGGTTATGGATGGGGAGCTGGGATGGTGGAGGGAGCGGGAGGCAGGCGATGGGCAACTTCTTTATGAGAGGCGCAGTGGTCGCCATAGCGCGGACAATGGTCATAAAGGAAACGATGGCAGGAAGAGCAAGAGTGCTCGCTCACTCATCTTCGGTCGTGCTTGGACGAGTGGGCTCGTGAACAAACGTGCCGTCCAGTCTCGCGTAATCGCACGGTCAGAACACCACAATTCGGCTTAGCGCTCTCCATCTGCACTCCACCAGGACCAGCATCCCAAGATGTGATATGACGCGATCTTTGACGGAGAAAACATGGGAAGGCAAGTCCACATCAGGGCCGTTGATTTCGATCATTCGAGCCGGATTGACCCTCACGCTTGTCATGGATTGGAGAACGGAAGAGTGCCCACGTGGATCCCAAGTCTACGCGAGACCGGCCAATCATTTTCGTTCTTGTCCTCGTCGTCGACGATGCTTCGCAAATCCTATACAGCAGCGATATGCTATTTGACCCCTTTTGGTACACCCATGTCCTAATGAAGATCCACGCGCAAGAGGTCTGGGATCTCATACATTTGAGTCTCGCTTTGTACGAAGGTTGTATCCCGTGTTACAAGTCGGTGTCGGGGTGTGGGTATGTATCGCAGGCAGGACGTTTTGTTCGCCGTCGTTGTCCCGCTTTGATTCGCTTGCTCGTCCGCCAAACTCGTGGAATGCAACGACTCTTGGCACTCTATCCCATCGTCGCTATCTCTTACACAATTTCCTTCCCTTCCGCTCACAACAGCCTACAGCACCGCCCTATAGCCCGCTGATTGACTGTCTGGGCTCTTGAGCATTATCAGCCTTTCCTCTGCACCCTATGCAGGCAAATATAAAAATCCCAGCTGAAGACGTGGGCCTTCACCTACTTGATTGCCTTCTCGCACTCGCCTATGAGGGCAATCTCTTCGCCAGAGCCTCGTGTCTGGTGGGGACTCTCATGGTGCGTGCGTTACTTCATCGTATTTCCTGCTCAGAAAAATTGGACAGATATCGTCCCTGATCGTACTCCTCGACACCTTGGCTGTCCTTTCCCTTATGCGCTTCCACTTATTTGAAGATGTTCTGCGCCCACTACCTTCTTGCACGCCGCTTTCCATGCGCGCCTCCATTCCTATCTTCCTCTCTTACCTCGCCCTTCTCACAGAAGTTATCTACGGAACTATCTTCCTCCCCGCAGACCGTGCGTCGCTCCGACCTCTCACGACCCGCCTGCCCGGCACGCTAGCCAACTTCGCAGCGCCGGTCGTAACTTACGAGCCGAGCAAGGTGCGCCTCTAAGGTACTGTTCCAGGATTTGCTGGAATTGGTTGTGGAGCGTAGAAACTGTCGAAGCAGCAGAAGCGTCGCATCATGCGAAGAGTGAACAACGAGAAGAGGCTGCTAGGTCCTGAATACCTCGAACCTGCCGAGCTGAAAGAGATACTAAACTATGGGCACCCTTAGTATAAGGTCTGCGCGTCTTGTAGAAGCACGGCTCGTCGCGAATGGATTTGTCTACTGTTCAAAAAAGGCAGATTATTGTTCCCGTTCGACAAATCACCCGATGATGCCTCGGAGGAGCCGTGTATACGAGTTGCATTGTAGCCGATCTCGGGGAAGGATCCTCACATGACGGAAGCGAATCAACGACGCGAGTAGTATAGTGGGTATGCGCAACACCCAGCCAAACCGCGTCGTGATGTGTCCAAGCGGCAAATGCCGACGGCACTCGCGGCCGGTCTACCGACGCGGATAACCTTTTCTCGGGGTGGCGACTCACTGTAAAAGATTCAGAAACTTAGAAAAATCACTTTCTCCGGATATAAGTATACGAGAATTATGCTTGTGATGGCGCGCACAAAGTCTACTAGATGCTTCGTATGGAGGATGAGTGGATTACATTGCAATAAAAAATCTCACTCCACAGAAAAATGATTTAGTAGACTGAATCAGGAAAGAGATG